>JAOUQZ010000044.1:31227665-31238712 GCA_028564935.1 Neosilurus hyrtlii
TTATAAAAGCCCCACAGAGATTAACCTGCAATTCTGCCGTGACTTCAACACCATAATAAATCAGTTTGATGCCCGAGTTGTAACACTAAATGACAATTTTGCGATTAAAGCCAGCTTTACACTGTATGATCGTTATCTCACAGATCTAAACTGCACATCGTAAAGTATACCTTGGTTGTGAGCTGAGATTTGTGACTTGCAACAAAGTCCTGGCAGCGGCAGCAATTTTTTAATTGAACTGTGTGTAGTGCTTTCTCAATCACTCTCAGTCATTCATTTGGTGAAAACAAATGATTGTTTTCAGGGTCACAGGAGTCTATCTTCATCGACAGTACATACTGATCAGCTCCCCAGACCCTCGCAGCTCCAACACATACACACACAACATTCACACTCACACCTAATGGCGATTTGGAACAGCCAGTTGGCTTAATGTGTATGTCTTTTGACTGTGGGAGGAAACCAGAGTACTCAGATGAAACCCACACACACACACACACAGGGGAGAACATGCAAACGGAAACACTCAAATCCAGAACCTTGTTGCTGTGAGACGGACGTGCTAACCACTACGCCACCGTGCCGCCACGTTTTAATCACACAAACTATGTATGTCGACCCGGTCTGGATAAATCCTGCTAGGAAGGTCATTTTTGTTTAATACTCCAAACAAAAGAAATGATATTTAAATGGGTTGTGTCATGGTTGTTTGATGAACGTCGCCTAAATGACATAAATGGTGTTATCATACAAAATTTATATCAATTTATATTGAACAGAAAATGATTCGGCTCAAACTACCAGTTTACGAGGACCTTGCCGCCGTATATAAATCTTATAAAAACTGTCAAACCCAGCAGGATTTCAAGAAGTTCCCATTGCAGTCCTTTCTCATCTATTTCTATTTGCTCC
Organism: Neosilurus hyrtlii; assembly: GCA_028564935.1. Lineage (NCBI taxonomy): Eukaryota > Metazoa > Chordata > Actinopteri > Siluriformes > Plotosidae > Neosilurus > Neosilurus hyrtlii. Next base: position 31,228,578 of record JAOUQZ010000044.1, read on the forward strand.
ATGTCAAGTTCAACAACTTTTAATTACCGTGGATTTGCAAGTTGAAAGGCTGTTTAGCAAACATGTTTCTTAACTAGTTTTGGGTAAAAAATTGTAACACATCTCCTTTGACTATAACATACAGTGATTATATTTGCAACTGAAATTTTCCAACCCCTCAAACTGATGACTTTAGTGAAGCAAGGAATCCACAAAGTCTGAGAAAATTCCCAGAAACCTGGTATCTTATCTGAAATTGAAACTGAAACTGAAAGCATACTTGCATTTACTTCAACCTGAACGGAGCCCAGTGTTGTTTAAAGTTCTTCATTCATTCATTCATTCATTTTCTGAACCACTTTATCCTAATTATGGTCGCGCGAAGGCTGGCGCCCAACTCAGCCGGCTCTGGGCAAGGGCAGGGTACACCCTGGAGACACCCTCGCCAGGCCATCACTGTGTTTGAAGTTATTCAGTCACTGAAGAAACTCCTTTTCTACAATGTACTGATGTATTGGACTAAAAAATCTTTAAATTCCAACATCTCTTAGAGTATCGGAGACAGTGAGCTGAAATTCCATCGAGTACACGCTTCTCAAAAGTACAGGAGACTTAAAAAGTACAATTTTTGACATTGGCTGGATTTTCCTAAAACAGGTGACATATTTTAAAAAAGTAGTTTTACAGACTGTTAATCATGAGTGGGGCTGGGGAAGTGCTTAGAGGGCTTTTTTTTGTTTTTTTTTAGTTGTAGCCAATACCCACCCATCAAGTACACTTTCCTTAAACACTTTCCTATCTCATACGACCTCTGCCAACCAGGGCGGGGCATGATCAAGCCATGTTATGAGTTAAATCGCGATCCGCCCCCTTGTTGGTGTGAACTCAGAGATGCCCATGATTGGCTGGCCTTAAGGGAAGCAAGTGTTTGCCATCCCACCCTTCCATGAGAGTTTGGCCAATCAGCTCCCGTGTGCTGCCGGCTGCGGTCATCAACTTGGGTTGTAACTTGATTTCCAGTTGGATAGCAGTGCACTCTGTCAGTGCGCCACCCAGAAGCCTTAAGCCTATTCAGTACTTTACTCTGTGGCTACATTAAAGGGCTTTTGGGGTCTGTAAGAATATTCTTGGTTGGTGTTCACTTTTATGGTTCGTTCTCAAACATTTCCCAATTATGTAGAATATTTTAGTGCTAAATAAGTGCTGATTGTCACATTTCCTGTATTTCACTGATATTTAAAGATGATCCTTTTTGAAAAGAATTTAAAACAAATTTAATTTTCTTTATTCCTTACATGTAAATACAAACATGAAGAGCCCCCCCCAACAAAACCTGCTTCATTACTCAAAAAGTAATAAGTGGTCCTTGGGAGATCTTTCTAAATATCAGATATATAATGTAGCAATAACCCATGGGGTCCATTATGGTAGAAACAAAACAGTGCAGTGTTCATAAAACAATATAAATACCTGGAGTGATGGAATGATGTGACATCTTGTGAAAACAACCAATCTACGCACACTGATCGCATGTATCTACATATGACTCCTGCAAATGTGAATCTCTGTCTTCAGGCCATTCTTCTGCTGGTTCACTTCTCAAATAGCGACGGACCCCAGACACAAAACATATCCTGGAATATACAAAACCCAGCTAATAAAACTCATCAACCAATCAAAATGTACGCAGCTATTTGCCTGAAGAATACGTTACAGCATGACCCGACAGCACTACCAGCTAAAACAAATCGCCGGGGGTCCATTGGACCCCAAAAGTCTTGAATATCATTAACACTAGAGATGTTCGGTTCTGAAATGATGGACCGGTTTCAGTTTTGGGTCGGTTTTCAGCCTGCAACCCGGTTTTTCGGTTTCGGTAGTGTTAGCACAAACGGGTTTGTAAATAACTGCACAAAAATGAAGAGGAGAAAATAAGATTAAATTTGCAACAGCTTCGAGTTTAATCACTGTTTGTACAGACTGGGTTACTCTCTGCAGATAACACAGACTGTCATGTCAAGTCGTGATTAATAAACATTAACGGGGGTTCAGCCGTGCTTTTGGGAGAGAGAATATAACTATAGTTTATTCACTGTTTCCTCGGCGGCGGTAGCTCATGTGGTTAGGAGATCATTTCACAAACAAAAACAAATAAATCAAATTTATAAACTGTTCGATAGTTAAAATAAGTGCGGTGGGCTTCGAACCCAGGCCTGTGGGTTAAAAATATGCACCAACGCGTCTCCTAACCCCCTAAGCTACCACCACCAATAGAGAACAGCACTGAAACACCGTGTCGGTCATTTTTTCATGTGCACTCGGATTCGGTTTTATAAGCACAACCGAAACCGAAAAGAAATTTCAGGAACTGACCCATCTCTAATTAATGCCATTCTTATGTTTTCTTCTTCTTCCTGTACTTAGTATTATGATGACACTCATTGAAAGACTGAGAAAACCGGCACAGTCTTGGCTTAAAAGAACTGCTCGGAAGTCTTCAGACTGCCCCGAGGTGACCCTGGGGCTAGATGGGACCTATAATCTTGCTTCACACATAAAAAAACTAAATAAATGAGAAGCATTCATTACTCTGTCTTCCCCTCTTTAAAAGGCTTTTACATTACACAGACTTACATCAAGACCGTCACAGGACTCCGGCATGTCTTTACGCTGCAGCTGATTATACCGAGAACATGGACATGCCATTTAGAGAAGCAGGGAATCTCTTTTCTCCAGCAGATAAATGAGCGAATAACTACATGTGAGAAATAATCTGGCCTTCTGTTGCTAGATTTTATGGCCCTCTTGCTTTCTCTTCACCTCCCACTTTAATACGTTGTGTTTTATATACATATAAGGATCTTTCTCCTTTTCTCTCAAGGGTCATCACTAATTTTGTGCTTCCTCATTCACGGGTAATTTCTCTAAAAAATTCTGCTCTCTCTCTCTCTCTCTCTCTCTCTCTCTCTCTCTCTCGCTCTCGCTCTCTCACATCTCCTCTTGCGTATCTCTTTCTTGGTTCTCTCTTATACTCCTCAATTGTATCAACTCAAGCGTGTGCAGTTAATTACGCAGTGTGCTAATGAGTAGATAAATCTAATTGCCCACCTCTCTCTCTCCTCTCTCTCCTCCTCCTCTCTTTCTCCTCTCTTCTTCTCTCTCTCTCTCTCTCTCTCTATATATATATATATATCTCCTTCTTGTCCCCCAATTTTTTTGAGATGGGATTTGCAGTGTTCCCTTTTCCCCACTAGATCTATTTTCCATCCTCATCATTCAGCTTTCTTGATGTGTGTGTGTGTGTGTGTTGCACATCTTGCTGCTCTGTGGTTATATGGGGATAAATCGTGACTGCCGGAAGAGCAGATCAGTGATGCTGGTAGTTCAGGAGGATCGGCTCGTTAATTGGAGCTCTGAGCTGCATCTCCCTTGGGATGAGCTCCGGAGAGGTGTGTGTGTGTGTGTGTGTGTGTGTGTGTGTGTGTGGTGTCTATTCCTGACACTAGTTAAGCATGAGCAATGATAGAGCTGTTTGATGGGATGAAAGGGGATCATGCTGCTGAAGGCTCTACAGCCTACAGTGTTGTTCAGTCGTTTTCGGCAGGATCACATGATCACAGATGTGCAGCAATTCACATGAGGCAGAAAGCACTCTGGGGAAATATTAACGGCTTAAAATTCATTTACAGCAGTAAATTCGACTAATTATGAGACAAAAAAAAAGGCACGAGCGCACACTTGCCGTTCCATATGGCATATTATGAACGATCTCATAATAAACAGGTGCCATTAATAATCAGCACTGATTGCAGGCCGTAAAAGAAAAAAATCAATCAATCAATCAATCAATCAATCCATTCCCAGATTCAGGGCCTGATTTACTGAAGGTTTCCATGATCAAGCTTCTTAATACCCACAAAAACTTGCAAGCTGGTTTACTAATAAGATCTGTGGAGAATTGTGTCTTTCCCATGGGCAGTGTTTATTTTTGTATGAATACACACTTTGCAGTGTGTGAAATACAGGCTGGAGCTAATCTGAAGGAATTTAACATCTGTCACATCATTTACTCAGGTTTTATCAACCACAAATCCATTTTTTTAAACGAAACAGATATGTTGTGATACGCCTACAGATACAGTATCAGTATACAGATAGGAGTCGTGATCTTTGTGGTTTCTTTTCAGTTGCTCGACATAAACACTGGATTTCTGAGCTTCAAATTACAACCACAACTCTACCATGCGTCTAATTCCTTAAGTCTGCTAAGGAAATAACGTTTTATTTATAGAGCTGTTTTTTATTTATTTTTAGAGTCTACGCAGACGACATGCAGCGTACAGCTCAGCGCATCTCTGCTGGGTCTCTCAAAATCTTCATCTCATGCGTTTTTACTTTAATGAATGTTTTGTTGTCCTTTGTTTGTTCCGAACATAAATAGATGTTTGTGCCTCCCAGCTTTGATTTTTTTCCTGAATCTCAGATATTTCAGGAATGAAGTAAATGGATGAATTACTAGGTGAATATTGTTGTGGGTGGCATGGTGGCATTGCACTTCCACCTCACATCAAGAAGGTCCTGGGTTTGAGTCCTGGGCTAAGGCGTCTCTGTGTGGAGTTTGCATGTTCTCCTCGAACTTGTATGGGTTTCCTCCGAGTACTCCGGTTTCCTCCCAGTAGGTCAATTGGCTGTTCCAATTTGCCCCTAGGTGTGAGTGGGATTATGAATGGTTGTGTAAGTGTTGGCCCTGTGGTGGACTGTAGAGCTTCACCCAGATCTCCCTAATAAGATTAAGCGGTTCAGTAAATACATGAATGTATAAATTAATTAATGTATAAATAAATGGATGAATGAATGAATGTATGAATAAATAGTTGTATGAATGAATGAATAAATATATGAATAAATGGATGTATGAGTGAATGAATGAATAAATAAATGAATGAATGAATGTATGAATTATTAAATATATGAATAAATGGATGTATGAATGAATGAATAAATAAATGAATGTATGAATAAAAAATATATGAATAAATGAATGTATGAGTGAATGAATGAATAGTTGAATGAATGAATGAATGTATGAATTAATAAATATATGAATAAATGGATGTATGAGTGAATGAATGAATGTATAAATGAATAAATATATGAATAAATGGATGTATGAGTGAATGAATGAATAAATGAATGAATGAATGTATGAATGAATAGTTGTATGAATGAATGTATGAATGAATAGTTGTATGAATAAATGGATGTATGAGTGAATGAATGAATAAATAAATGAATGAATGTATGAATGAAAAAATATATGAATAAATGGATGTATGAGTGAATGAATGAATAGTTGAATGAATGAATGAATGTATGAATGAATAAATATATGAATAAATGGATGTATGAGTGAATGAATGAATAAATAAATGAATCAATGAATGTATGAATGAATAGTTGTACGAATGTATGAATGAATAAATATATAAATAAATAAATGAATGAATGTATGAATGAATAGTTGTATGAATGAATGTATGAATGAATGGATATATGAATAAATGGATGTATGAGTGAATGAATAAATAAATAAATGAATCAATGAATATATGAGTGAATGAATGAATAAATAAATGAATATATGAGTGAATGAATGAATAAATAAATGAATGAATAAATGGATGAATGAATAGTTGTATGAATGTATGAATGAATAAATATATAAATAAATGGATGTATGAGTGAATGAATGAATAAATGAATGAATGAATGTATGAATGAATAGTTGTATGAATGAATGTATGAATGAATGGATATATGAATAAATGGATGTATGAGTGAATGAATAAATAAATAAATGAATCAATGAATATATGAGTGAATGAATGAATAAATAAATGAATATATGAGTGAATGAATGAATAAATAAATGGATGAATGAATAGTTGTATGAATGTATGAATGAATAATTATATATGAATAAATGGATGTATGAGTGAATGAATGAATAAATAAATGTATGAATGAATACATATATGAATAAATGTGCCTGTTTGTTTGGTTGCACCAAAGCTTATGTGTGGATTTCCATGGAGTTTCTACCTGAGGCGGGGCTTTGGACCAGGAATATTCCTTTATATTTTGGAGATGATCCAGAAGAAGCATCTTTAATATTTTGAGTTTTATGGAAGTGTGGTATTACAGCAAGACCAGCATTTATTTTTATTATTTTAATTTCATTTATTTTCTGCTGCACTGTCCTGATGCTCTTGTTGTTGCTATTGTTGCAAAGAGTTTGCTAGTTTTTCTTAGTCTTGGAGTGATTCTATCTCCGGTTGTAGCTGAAGTTTAGCAGTTAAATGAAGTTCTCAAGGTTGTGATTTATTATTAGAGTTTGTGAATAGGAAATAACCTTTTCTTTCTGTGTATCTTGGGTTATAGTGATAAAAAAGTAATCTAAGAAGCATAAACAAAGAAAACCCACAAAACTTTCCATTTCGGGCCATGAACACAGTGTCAGTGCTCAGTACAGATACAGACTGAACAGTCACCAGTGCTGACAGTGGTGTTGCGTTAAACCCCTATGATTTGATCAGTCTGCATATTGCAGTGTGTGCAATTAGTGGGTGATTATTTTTCTATTACTGGTCTGACAGTTAAAAAATAAAATCACACTATTGATGATTCAGTCATATTAATCAGAATTTTTTTAAGAGCTTATGAGTAAACAGAATATTACTGCGACTGCAACATGTGTTTCATATATTTTATATCATGATTCAGTGTCCAATTTAGTTTCTTGTCCACTAATTCAATAAAAAAAAATAGATCACAGGGGTCCAGACGCTCCCGCCGAAAGGACCATTTCATAGTATGCCAGTCTAGAACAAGCATAGCAAGTTTGAAAGCCCCAGCTTCAGCGCACGACAAGTAAATGCCTGCAAACCTAATATGCAGTTTTGCCTCTGTGACCTTGAAAAGTAGGTCAAGGTCACTCTCACACAAACCATCCTTACACTTATAGTATAGAACCAGCATACCATGTTTAAAAGCCCCAGCTTCAGCTCGTGGCAAGTAAGTGTCCGGAAAATAAAGTGTGACAGACGGACGGACTCAGACAGACGGAATCCATTCCTATAGCTCCCGAGGGGTGGGAGCTAATAAGCACATTTGTGATATTGGCCATGTTCCTGCTTTTGTACAGACCCCAACACACAAATTCTTGCATGCACTCTCTTCATCTCTCTCTCTCGCTCTCTCTCTCTCTCTCTTTTTCTTTCTCTCTGTCTCGCTCACTCTTTCTCTATTTTAACACAAAGGGGCTGTTTCCACTTTTTTTGACCCATTAATATTGTAACAGTTTTGAATAGGCGTGTTAGACGATGGCTAAGCATCAAATAATGATATTTGTGCATGTTTGTTTTTCCTCTGGGCTGTTTGAGCTGGCCATAAAAACATCCGTTGTTTTTTCCCATTTAATTAAATATTTATTCGTTCATTCTTTATTTATTTGTTTGTTTGTTTGTTTATTTGTTTATTTCCAGTTTTTTTTTCTTTCTCACTAAGTGTAGAGCTTTCATGTGACCAATCAGAGCAGAGTAGGCACAGAGAGCAATAAGACTATAAATGGGAGGAGGAAGCCAAACAGGCCGTACAGTGCACACACTCAAAATCAGCATTGTGGAAGCAGCTTCCTGAAGAACTTTGGACTTTTGTGACTTAGGAATCATACTTTGGTGCTCCACTGGTGTCCAAAATCAAAAATTGAGGTCTAAAAATGGGTTTTCAGACAGGATTATCAATTTGATCTAAAATGAATCAGATGGATCTGGGCAATCTTCGAGTCGATGTTAGTTTAAGCACAGGATGACATGAAACTCAGAAATGTATGTAAAAATTAACAAAAAATCTTTAATCATTTGGTTTATAATGGCTTGGATTACTTTGACTAGCAGGGTGAGAGAGAAAAGTCATCTTTTCTGGCCTGTGTTAATGCTGTGGTATTAACTAGACTTGTGATCTCTGGACATTAGGAAGAATATGTGAACTGTCTTACCACCATAACGCTGTATGCTTTTCATTCAACATGAGATCCAGCACCGCTTATCTGCAGTGATGAAATAGGTTTTGGGCTTAAACAGTTTAGGGTAAACACTAAAATAGGATGAAAATGCAAGCTGTGTGAGAGCAACCATTGGGGTGTGAGGCGAGAGTGACAAGAGACACATTTCTAATTGTCTGTGAACACTCATTTGCTGAGTGGCACTGATAGAGACGCCTCACTTGGGAGCGCCAAGCGTAATTCCTCGACGGCATGCGCTAATAACAGCTTCTCATGACTGGTATTTTGTAGAACCTAGGAAATGTGAGAACAAAACCAGTCCGAACTATCTGTCCAGTTGTGTGTCTTTTAATTACTGTTATGTGAACGTTGTTTTAAAAAAATGTCTGGAACAAGATTCTGTCATCCAAAAAAATCTAACATCAAAAAAGAAAGGGGTCCCTTAAGAGCTCTTTAAAAAGCTTTGATCTTTCTTGTAGGAAACGACATATAAATGTTCAGACTGGATATCCGGTTGTTCTCCGTTGCAGTATTAAGACTTTACAGGAAGTGCAACAATAAGCAGAACAATAAAATCTGCTAAAACAATTGGATAGAGAAGCTGCTCAACGTCTAGCACAGATCCAGCCAGTATTATGTTATTATTATTGTATATTGTGTCATCCTCTCATGAGCAAGTGCAACCAGTGTTTCAGATAATAAATGTGCATGAGTATAGTATGCATGTAACTTTAAATCTGATATCCATTTGAATATTGTGAAGTAACTCCAATTCTTGAGATTTATACTCATCCCATATGACTGGATCCCATTACTACAAAAGTCTTCCAGTGTCACTCAACAGATGTATGTCTGGAAATCCTACCCAGTCAGAACATTACTTGAGAGTGGTTTTCGGATTTCTTGTAAATATGCAAGTAATGTCCAAAATGCTTTTCTATATTTGTTGAATAGCCTTTCAGTTTACTAATCAAAGGAACTCAAGACTTTTGGAGCCCAGTATGGAGCAAATGGAAATGGATTGCAGCGTGTACTTTTTAAAATCTTGTTGAGCTGAACAGTTTTCAGAGATTGAGATGGTGTTGTGAACCCAATTCATGTCTAGTATCCTTCGTAAAGCAGATTTCCATGGCTAAGAATAATTATGTCTTGTTTGGTAACACCATTTATGATATTTAGGCTCTTTTCTTCTAACAACCACGACACCGCCCCTTTATAATATGTGCTATATTATGTATGTCAATAATATTTCAGTTATACTGTTTACTAAATCTTTTTTTTTTTTTTTACATATATTAAACAGTATATAAATGGCTATATAAATAAACTATTATTATTGGTATATTAATATATTAGTAAAAACTGTCTTGAGAATAACGGGTTTGGTTACATGGGCTCTGTCACAGCTGTTGCAGGTATGCAAAGTTTTGATCTTGTTTTCACTTAAAAAGAAATTTGAAAAGAAATGGAGTTTTGTGAAACTTTGTTCTCTTTTCAAAAATTCATATTCTCCTAAAGTTTTATGCATGGAAATGTTTGGGGAAAATGCCCCAAAGTTGTCTAACAACCCATAGGTGTGCACGTGTGTGTGAGCACCCCCTGGTGCATACTTACAAACAGTCATGCTATTTTGTCTCACAGCATAATAAAGTTTATTACATGACAGCGACAGTATGCACAATAACTGATGTGTATTACCCTGCAAGTTAGTTGTTTAGCTAACTGCACTATGTACAAGGGGTGGTCAGTATGGAAAAATTTTCTGTCCTATTATAAATAACTTTATGTCATGGTATCAGTATATTACATGATATTTTCATGATAAATTATTACACTGTGCTTTCATCATAATTCATTATTTTACTCTTTTACTGCAGATTTGCCCTTGTTTCATTTATTCATGCAAATATCTGGCACACTCCTTTCAAGTGAACACAAAAGCTATTTTAAAATTTTACAATTTTTAAAAGGATCATTTTCAAAATAATGTACACCATGAAGCTCCTTAAAATACTGAATGTGGCAACTCAACATCAGTTAAGTGTTTGTGTCCACTTTTTTGTGATTTTGCTGTAAGTGTGTGTGTGTGTGTAT
>JAOUQZ010000044.1:31310849-31327282 GCA_028564935.1 Neosilurus hyrtlii
GAGTGAGAGAGAGAAAGAGTGTGTGTGTGTATGTGAGAGATTGAGATAGAGAAAGAGTGTGTGTGTGTGTGAGAGAGAGTGAGAGAGAGAAAGAGTGTGTGTGTGTATGTGAGGGAGTGAGATAGAGAAAGAGTGTGTGTGTGTGTGTGTGTGTGTGAGAGAGAGTGAGAGAGAGAAAGAGTGTGTGTGTGTATGTGAGGGATTGAGATAGAGAAAGAGTGTGTGTGTGTGTGTGTGTGTGTGTGTGTGTGTGTGTGTGTGAGAGTGAGAGAGAGAAAGAGTGTGTGTGTGTGAGAGAGAGAGAGAGAGAGAGAGAGAGAGAAAGAGTGTGTGTGTGAGAGAGAGAGTGAGAGAGAGTGAGAGAGAGAGAGTTTATTAGGGATGCGCTTATCTTACATTGCTTTAAAAGGATGTTGATCCTACACATAGTTGTCTGCATTTAGAAAGTGAATTAGATGGGCTTTGGATGTACTGAGTCAAGCGCCACTCTGTGTACGAGACCCAAGCAGAACTATAAGGCTGATTAGATAGAGACCAATGGTGCAAAAAGGAAGAAAAAAATGATGGCATACTGTTATTAAACCCTGAGTGAAAAGAGACGAGGGCGATCTGACTGACTTTCTGTTCGACCTACTGAATGAAGCTCATTGTCGCTGGCTTGGCCTCACAAAAATCACTGATATTTGGGTTTGCGAATCTGCAAACACACACCCCCTTGACAAACAATGTGCCCAGAGGCGATGAGCACGTTATAAATTCGAGACGTAGTGACGACTCACTGAAGCCTGACTCGGGGATTACTGACCGGAGGAAGTGGTGGCAGAAACGGAGAGATTAGGAGAGTGTGAAGCGACCTGGGGGAGGACTGGAGAAGGGCTTGGGAGAAAAAAGCAAGGAGACGACAGAAGGAGGCGGAATAACACTGGAATAACGTTCACCTGACTTACCTGAAAGGAATCGATTGGAAGCGCGGCCTGTGCGCTTACCCGAGGGACACTAGCGCTCAGCACCATCTATCATGTTGGGCTGCTCTGTGTTTTTCTTCTGGCTGCTGATGACATCATCTTATATCAGATAGGAGTGTGGGCTCTGTGTGCACACCTCACCTATACACTCGGCCTTGACTCTGGGGGATATTAGTCCTGCCACCTTTGGAGAGCAGCTACTCCCTGTCCTGTGTGTGTGTGTGTGTGTGTGTGTGAGAGAGAGAGAGAGAGAGAAAGAGATAGATAGCAGGTGTTTGTATGTGTCCAGGCCATGTGCAGCAGAGCGAAAGACATATCTCACGCGTTCAGCTTCACCAAGGTGTTACAGATTTCCTTTTTTACGCAATCACACAGTGCTGATGTTAAATTCTGTTTGATATTCTGTGTCACAGCCACTGATTTACGGTAGGTGAGTTTACTGTTTAAAGTGGACCTGGTCTTCGGGGTGTATTTCTGCTCTGATTTGTAATAGGAACAAACTGCACGACTGTTTGGTGAGCAGGAGGAAGATCAGAGTCGGATAAGGTGCTGTGGCTGGCATTTTCTCTACAAAGCCAAGCTGGTTGCATTTGTCATTTTCCTCCTTTCACTTTTTGAAGATTACCTTCTTTTCCGGCACTCTTTTGATGTCGCTTTGTGAGTCGCTTTACCCAGCTGTAACCCTGCACTGATCTGTGTTGACGTCTGTTGCCGCACTCAAGCGGTGCTGTGGAAAGAAGTCTGGCGTCTACCTACGGGGCGGAGCTGGAGTCGAACCCAAGTGTCCTTTCGAACAAGAACCAGAGCAAACCTGTAAGAGTGCCTGTTGATTGTTATCGGAGTGCAGAACTAATTAACTCCACTCTGGTTTGTAATAGCAGCCCCGATTAAGAGTGCAAGTACATTTATGCAGCCTTGAAGGTTTGTTTTTTTTTTCCCCTGTCCTCAAATGTGAAAGTTGAAGGACTTTAATTTGCAGATATCAGTTGTAGCTCCTGCTGGAGTATGTGAGTGAGATGATGAGTGTGAACAGCCGGGTGGAGTGTTTTAATTAGCTGAAACCTTACGCTCTGCTGCTGCGCTGTTGTAGAAGTGGTATCTGGTGGTTATAGTTTAGTCGAGTCTCCACTGGGTGACAGAGCAAAGTAAGTGTGTGTGTGTGTGTGTGTGTGTGTGTGTGCATGGCATGTGTGTGTCTGGCCAAAGCTACAGAAGCCTCATTGACCAGCCTACGACACTCAATACACAATGAGAGCAGGCCAGCGATCTCGCCTCTTCTCTCGCTCCCTGACTGTCCTGCTCATTCAGTCATCAGTTCTTCTCTCCCTCTGCTGTAAGTCGTTCTCTCACAGTCTATTCTATCTATTCACTCTTTGTCCCCATCATGCCTTTAAACCCAAACCGTGCTTGCCACATGCTCTCTCTGTAACTCCGTTCCTCCTTTTAGACAGCCCCCCCCCGAAGAACATTTCTCTCTCTCGGCCCTCACCCTCTCAGTGTCACTATCACTATTATCTCTTTCTCCTTTTATATCTAGCCATTTTATCAGGGAGGAAACATAATTTACGGACATAAAGATATGTGTAGAAATACTGAGGGGGTACAGCTGGGGGATGGACAGAGTCAGCTTCCAGATTTATGATTGCAGTGCATCCAACAATCTCAGCAGAGTTCAGCGCAGGGCAAATGTGGCTTTGAATATGAAAATTAGAAATGAAAAGAGAAATGAGATCTGCTCTGAGTGAGTGTGCCTTGAAGACCATGGACTAAGAATGTTGATGTGTCATTCAGATTAAATATAAAATTCTCTACATCTAAATGTCTTTTATTACATTTTGTTTGCCAGCTGTTTAGTGTCGCTACCACTGTTATTATTATCATTAATATTATCATTATCATTATTAGTGGTACTGTTATCCCAATGAGCACCCATGATGCTTTGGGCCACTTTGTGGTTTCCTCTGCAATGTTTTTACCTGAGAGGGTTACAAGCCCCTGCAGAATCTGATCTCTAAGACAAACATCCATTCACCATCACACCCAGGAGCAATCTGGACCAGCCAGTTAGCCTTACTTTGTATGCCTTTGGACTGTGGAAGGAAACCAAATCAGCCTGAGGAAACCCACGCACACGGAGAATATGCAAACCCCCACACAGAAACTCCTTTGCCATCCACTTGAACCCAGGACCTTATTGCTGTAAGGGAAGTGTGCCGACAGCTACATCACCATGCGCCCCATACCTAATATTAGCTGATTCATTGATATTTCTATTCTTTATAGGTAACATTTCAAACTAAATGGCACAGAGTAGCATAGAAGGTGATGGTAATGAAACAGTTCAATAAAGTTCTTAATACAGTGAAAAAGAAAAAAATACAATAGTTTTATATATAGGAATGTGATTTTAAAATTCCTGCCGATTTTTTGCTAGTGAATTAGCAATAGAAATTAAGAGGATGCCTATTTGTAGGAATGCTGTTGTCAAAATCCTACCAATAATCCGCTCAGATTAGCTTTAATCATATCACCGTATGTGGTCGTGATGACTGTTACTAGCACTTACGTAACATTTACGGCATTTGGCAGGCACCCTTATCCAAAGCGACTTACATTTATTATTATCATACAACCGCACATTTGAGCGTTTACTCTGGGTTCACACTGGGCTATGATGTCCGTGATATCCACGATTTGAGATGAATGTGGGGGATTGTGGGATCGAATCATGAAGATCTTGAGGGAACTTGGGTGGATTCGTGATGGTCGCGCTGATCGTGAATATTACGTTGTATCACGATTTGACGCCAATCATGATAGAATGTGGAAATCGTAGTAGAGTGCAATACAATGAACGTAACAGACCTTCATGCACCATCATAGGGGATCTTGATGATCTTGGAAACAGGATTCTTTCAAGTTTCATCTCTTGGATGCCGATTTTTTGCTCTAATTGCGGTCATAAATCATGGAGCTCCACAATTTTTTTATTTCATGGAGACCACAGACATTGTACCCCAGTGTAAACAAAGGGTAAGAACTTTGCTCAAGGGTCCAACAGTGGCAGCATGGTGGTACTGGGGAATGACCTTCGGATCAGTAACCACTGAGCCACCACTGCCAGGCAGTTTAATTAGCAAGTGGTCAAATTTTATTAGTAGTAATGCTAATCAGCTCACTAACCATATAAACAGACATTTTCTGAGAATACTTTTATTCATGGATGTTTATAACTATGATTTCTGATCCTATGTTGCTGTTTTGAAAAACCTTTCTGAGAAATCATGTTCACAGAGGCTGGAAAAGTTGAACCTGACAGGTTTTTGTCTTTTTGGAAAGCTATTTGAGTGCAACCATAAAAACTCGCCAAACTGCGAACGCTAAACCAAACTTAATGAGAAAAGTTTCTCGGCGGAGGAGGGAAAGAGATTGTGAGGTAAAAGGATACACTGCAGGTGAAATAAGGCTCGAACTGAGCTGGGGAAAGAGAGATGATTGTTGTGCAGTGAGGGGAAAAAAGAGTGAAAGAGACTCAGAACTGGGAGGATGAAAGGACGGCTAGCTCTATAGGGAGACAGCAGAAGCAGCATGGCAGAAGCAGATATGACAGCAGCTCTGAAAGCTGACCTCGATAGTATGCTGGAGAGTTTTATGCACAGGCCTGTGGGTAAAAGTGCTGACCTAAGAGCATCTTGGCTCATGTTTATGGTGCTAATCATAAAGAATCTGAAAGACAAACAGAGGTCGATTGGCACTAGTACTCAGATACTTGATAGACGGCAGCCCGAGAGAGGCTCGAATGTTCAAGGTAAACATCTGTTCAAGGAATAATTTGCACTGTGCACCTATTGTGTATTTCCCTCAGTGTTTGAGTCCGTTACTTAGCAAGGACATGGTTGCTCTTGGATAAAACACAGTATTGGTGCTGAAAAGTGTCTCGCTTAGGTGAAAAATAGAATTTTCAGATAGAATTATATGATAATGCTTTGTTTCTGCAGCCTAAAGAACGATGCAACATGACATCATCCAAGCTTGAACCAACTGTAGAGAATCGCTCAGTATTATTGAGATGAAGAGACACACAACCTGTTTAATGATTTTATTTAACGTAGTGTCCGTAACTTTTGCTATTTCAAATTTTTCAGGGATCTCAAGTGTCATACAAGTGAACCTCGGCTTGTTCAGATTTCACCCAATAACACGTCATGTAAAAGAAGTGTACCGTTCTGAGATGCAACATGAATATTGACATGGTTACGGAAACTACAGCACTTTGTCAGACACACTGTTATTAGTAATTTTGGGATAAAAGATAGATTTCTTCAATTCAATCAACGTTTATAACAGGTTCTGTGCCTCTATATTATTACATCAGTTTCAGGATCAACACTGTTGATATAATATGAATAAATTATAAATTTATAATTTTATTATAATAAAATAATTATTTTCAAGTGAATCAAAATAACAGTGAAAAACTGGCATTTTAGTGGAACATATAAAACCATATCCACAAAACGACTGATGTTAGGAACTTGAAATTTTCAGGGAAGCAAGATTGTCATCTTCAGAATATTGGAATAAAGGAAAAACTTCAGAATATTTTTTTATGGCAAACTAATTCTATGTTTTAGGAGCATAACATGAAAAAAAAAAATTAAAATCAGCACCAATACTGTGTTTTGCCTCTCTTAGGATCAGCGCGGAATGAGATAAAGGATGCATTTCCTTGTGCCTTTTTTACGTCTCTTGCTGCCACTTTTTTTCCTCCAGCTCTGAATGCATTGTCTCAGCAGTGCTGGGTCTGTATGCCAGCTGGAGGGAAGCTGTATGTATATTCTGGATGTCTGAATACAAAAGATCATTTTGGGGACAGGATGGAGGGAGGGAGCGGGGGGGAGAGCAAGAGAAAGGGGGGGGGGGTGTCCTTAGCCTTGGCAGCTTGAGTGCTATAAAATTCTTGCCAGTAAAGCATTTTTCCCATTAAATCTGAGATGGTAACAGGGATCGAAGCCAGGTTACTGTCTGTGTGTGTGTGTGTGTGTGTGTCTGTTTGTGTCACAGCTGGCCCTAGGCATACCAGAAGTGTTGCAATATCCCTGCAAATTTACCCATAAGCCCTTTCCTGTGATGCTCATCTACGTACGTTCCAAATACCAACAAGCATCCAAAACCATGGCGGACAATCCTGAGTAATGGAGAGAGAATGCAGGATGAAATGAAGCGTTTGGGGACAAGTGCGTTACAGAGAGCGATATGAGTGAAATATGGACTACGATAGAGGGCCCTTAAAGAACGGGAATGTCAGGAGGACAGAATGTGACAGAGTGGAAGAAAAGACTTTTTTTGATGGTGGGAGAGAAGCCCAGCCGAGCAGACTGAGAGAAAATGTAGTGATGGAAGTGTGGAAATGAGAGCGTAAGCAGCATAAATAGAAGATCAAACACAGGAGGAAGGAGCGTTTGCCACTGCAGGACACCCGCAGAGCGGGGACGGGAGAAATTGAGGCAAACACGAGGAGAGAGGGAAGGAAGGAAATGAGAAAAGAAATGAACATCAACTGCTGATGTGTAATTACAGCAGAGGGGACTAGAGAAAGATGTTCTGTGCGTTTTTCTGCTCATCACATTGACTTCACTGCCTCTTTCGTTCTGCCCTGCCACATCCCCTTGCTCTCTCTCTCTCTCTCTCTCTCTTTCTCTCTCTCTCTCTCTCTCTCAGTGTCTCTCTTTATGTCTCTGTCTCACAGACAAAACCCAGCTGATTATACTCTAAGCCTGAGCTGCAGAACAAATCACAATATGGAGCTGGAGCCAAACAGAAGTCTTTGTTGGAGGGATGAAATAAGTGAGGCAAGAGAAAAATACACAAGTGCAATAATGCAAAAGTGAAAGCAAAGGAAGATATATAGAGACAGAGAAACTGAGTACAAGCAGGAAAAAGTGAGACCAAGAAAGGACGCTGTAGGAAAGAAGGACAGGGGAGGGAGGAGAGGAGAGGGCGAGAGAGAGAGGGATTAGGCTACAGAAGGAGGTTTTGGTGGGGATTGGGTGCGTAGGTATGAAAGAGACAGAGAATAAGATTAGACCAGAAAAGCAAGCGGTGGGAGAGCGAATTATGAGGTTCAAAGCCAAGAATAGGACAGATAGAGAGAAACGGGGGCAGGAAAAGGAAATAAAGAAAAGATTGGAGGAACGACAGAGAGGTAATGAAGAAAATAGAGTTATAAAGGATTATGTATTATTTATAGACATGGCATCTTTTTTACTGTATTGGACTGGTGTAAAGTGTGATTCCTCAGAGAAAAGAGAGTGAGACTGTGTGATAGAGATAGATGGAAGAAAAAGTGGGAGACGAAGAGGAAGGATCTGTCATCTCCAAAGCACATCCCCACAGAGTTTCCTGATTATATGATGCTAATGAAAGAACACACACACACACACACACACACACACACACACACACACACACACACACACACACACACACACACACACACACAAGGATATTCAAGACATTATACTTCAGGTGGTATGAACAGATGTGTGTGTAATCATTGAAAATTGGACAGAGCAAAGGAGGAATGTGATAAGAAGACAAGGGAAGAAAGGGTCAATTAACCCGAAGTGGCTTTGGCTCTTTCACCAGACTGGAGGATAAAACCAGTTAAAGATCGAGTCGATGAGAGGATCGTGAAAAAAAGAATTTCGTGGCTCAATGTAGGGATGATTCCACATTTTGTGTCCTGTAGATGTTTTGTTTACGCTCCTGATAGATATCTCTATTAATAGGTGTTTGGGGCTGGTGTTAAAAGAGTAGCATGGCTCTTTAAGGGCTGAAAGCCCTGGAGGAAATAAATAAATAACTTCTTTGTTTCTGGGGGAAAAAGAAGGAAAGGTTAACACTGGATTTTCTTTTGATTGTCGATGACTAACTGATTTACACGATCGTTTGTATCAGCTGTCTTGTTGGTTCAATTATCCGTTTAATGAGTTCATGTTCCGTGTTAAGTTCATGTGTCATGTTTTGCTCTGCAAAAGTTTGTCTGCCTACCTAAGTAAGATTGTTTGTTTTTTTTATTGTTTATTTCATTATTATTTTTATTATTATTGCTGACTGTCGAGAGCATGAACTGAGGCACAGACATGGGACAACCATCCAAGTTATGTTTTATGCCCGTGAGGCTCCACTACAATATGTTTATAAAGTTAAAAGACTGCTCTAAACATTGCTACAATGCTACAAAAGCTGTAGCATTCTCACCTGTAATGAAAAATAATTAAGAATTAATTATTAGAAATGTCATTATCACAAATGCTATTAGCACCATTAGCTTTATTTTTCATATTAGAGATGAAGGGGGAAAAAATCGATTTAGTTATACATTGCAATTCAATCGCCACACCGGCTCCAAAATCGATTTTTAATTTATATGTTTAAATTCAAGGTAGGCCCCATAATGCTCTAGCAAGCTGTTCAGGGTGTACCCCACCTTCACGTGGAGTTCGCTGGGACGGGCTCCAGCCTTCCCGCAACCCTACTGAAGAATAAAGCGGTTTCAGAAATTGAAATGAAATAAAATGGAGCAGCGTGGTGCCAAAGTGGTGAGCAAGTCCACCTCTCAGCAAGAGAGTCCAGGGTTTTGAGACCCGAGTTTGGCGAGGGTTTTTTGTGTGGAGTTTGCATGTTCTCCCCATGCTTGTATGGGGTTCCTCCATGTCCTCTGGTTTCCCCCTTCAGTCCAAAGAAATGCACATTAGGCTAATTGGCTGTTCCAGATTGCCCCTAGGTGTGCGTTTGAGTTTGAATGGCTGTGTGTGTTGGCACTGCAATCCACCTTCACCCATTGCTCATAGTATCCAGCCTCCCTGCAACCATAGTTGGATTAAGCGGTTTGGCAATAAGTGAGTGAGGGAGGGAATAAAGGATGGCAAAATAGTGTGATGTGTTTTTGGTTGGTTTCAGCCGAAAATACCACCATTTTTATTCGAAAGTAGTCTCTTCGGAAACCTTCTATCCTATTCTATCTTTACCTTCTGTAATATCTAATAATATCCAGTAATTCTAATTTCACACCAAATTTTTGTGCAGGTCCAAAATTTTTCACCAAGACCACGAATATGAAAAATTTACCTTTAATTCAACTGACTATTTCCGAAAATATGCGAATTCCCTTCTAAATAAAATTCGCTTGTACTTTTGGGCATGGTCGTTACGTGTGAGTCAGCCTTTAATGATAAAATCAAATTAATTAGGGTGTTAAAACATTGCCATTCCTCTTTAGCTCTACAGGCGGTGCACTTTAAACTAGTCACACATTGGCAGGCAGCACAGCATGTAGTATAAGGGAATTATTTGGGTAAAAATAATGAACAAACGTTCTTCTACATGGTTCAATAGTTTTAACGTCGATTCGCCACATCGGTATTATGATATCATTTTAGATGGTCCCTGGTGATTCCCGCTATTTCATACATTTGGTAATTCTATGCTAAAAGTTCCAAAATGCAGGCAATAAAAGCTAAAAATGTAATCCTGGTTTTCTGTGATTGTCCCACATACAAAGGCCTCATTTCTTAGATGTGATATTTAAAAAATAATTATGGTTTAAATGTTCCAGGAACTAAATGACACACTGATAGTGGAATTGTCCATAAAGTAAAAAAGGGGAAATTTGGAGCTTGGACTTTGCAGTGGTCACCTAAAATGTGCATACTGCTATAATGATTGGTATAAGTAGCAAGTACGCTAGTGGAGAAGCCATTATTGATCAGATAGACATTACAGTGAATTTTTTTTCCATATCCCAGCTGGGGTCAGAGCACAGGTTCAGCCGTTATATGGGACACATAAAGTAGAAAGGGTTAAGGGCTTATATGGGGCTAGAAGCCCAATCCCCCTGACTTTTGATCAGTAAATCTTTAATGTTCCCCCTAGTGCTATGGTGGTATTTTAGCCTATTTTGATGATTGTATTTGGGTTTGGTTGATGCTAGCTGTGATTTCGACTGATTTGAGGATGTTTGTTGTGGTTTATATAAAATATCCATATTAAATTTTCAGCTTTTAAAGTTTGTTGAAATGTGGGGAGCATTTGGGTGGAAATATAGTATTTGTGTGCATTGTGTGGGGTGATGTGTGTCCCTGATCATGCAGGGGCCGTAACTCATCCCTCTAATCCTTTCTTGGCTGGTGATGGTGTGGATTTACTGTTCTCTGTATCTGGCATTCTTCCAGCTCCCTAAATCCAATTTGCCTACACCTCCCATAATTCACTGCTTCTTCTCACTGACATGGTACCCCCACCCGGCCATGGCCTTGTTTATTCATTGTGTATACTTTTTATTTATTTGCATGTTTGTTTAGAAATGATGGCCTGTCTCTGTTGCGCTTAGGTTAAATAAATTAGGGCTGTTCTTCAGATGCCATGAAGATATTGATGTGGTTTTTGAACCGTTTTGCCACATTGGCGTGTCGCCCATATCTGGCAGAGACATTAAATGCACCTTACCCTTGATTTTTAGAACAGCCCTGGATTAATTTGCGTTTTAACCCATTCCCAGGTACGTTAAGTGCACTGTTTGTCTTCATCTTCATCGTTCAGATCTTTGTGTTTTTCGGCCGTGCTCCATCAGAGGCTTGCCAGCCTACCCATGATGCACCTGTCACTCTCATTGCTGATGAAGCCTCCGTTTGTATTGAATGTCTTGCAGCTGTATCTCAACAGCTTGTAAGATATGCTTTCCGCGGCTCCCTCTTCCATCACAAGCTGGCACTTTTTTTGGCATCGGATTGGTCGGGTAGATTCAGTCATTTGTTTTGCCACGCTTGCCACTTCATTTCAGTTACTTCCATGGTGAGGAGGCAGCTGGCAGATGTTGTTAGGCTTTTAACAGGCCCTCAATTAGCCATGTTTTTGTTGAACTTCCTAGTCAAACTCGCGTTGCTGATTTCATGACGTTTGTGCCGGGAAGTCTTTCATCACTTTCTCTTCAGTGCCAAGCCTTCGCTTGATGTATGGAACCATTAGGATCCATTAAACAATAGCGACCCAGTCTGTAGGTGCCAAAGTGCTGACTAATAAGAGTCATTAGAATAATCATCGTAATGGCTGTAGCATCGGCGATCGCCCAAGTATCAATCACAATATTGATGAGCGGAATAGAAGCCGTAATGGCCGAATTACAACGGCAGTTGTTGGTTCTGTCAGATTCTCTTTTTCAATCTACTCGTGTTCATCCTTCTTTTTTACATTTCAACTCATTGCCTTGTCTGACAGTGGTTTATTACACTTCAACCCTTGCATGGTGAATGCAGTGGTATGGTCCCTAAACCTGATTAAATCGGTCTAAATCAAATTTAAATCAATTCAGAGAAGTAGGACGGATAGTGATGGGCGATTCGCACTGGCAGATCTCCCTGCTATAGGCTGTTCTTTCACTTCCCTCCATTTCTCCTTATTCATCCTCTATAGTTTTCTTTTTCAGCTTGCCTGTGCATGACAGACTTTAACAAGACCGAAACATTTACAGCTCGGTAGGTGTACAGCTACCTCAGCAGTTTGTGTGGAGTTGTAGCTCTTGGATGGTTTGCAGCTTCAGGGATATCCAGAGAAAACACCACCTGGCGTGCAGGATAACAGGTGTACTCGCAATATGCTCAGTTTACCTGGGGTATTGAGCCACGTGCGCTCCCTGTTGAAGTCCCAACTCAGCATTGCTCCACCGTAGTTAACTGATTAATTGGCCCTTACGACTCCAGACGTAAGCTCAGGTGGACGAGTGGGAGAAAGGGCCTCAAGAGCGACACCAGTTAATTTAAAAAATACGCCAAACAAGAATATCCTTATGGCCTGTATCCATGAAGCATCTTGTCTTTATGGGCTAAGCTATAACATCGGATCTTATCATATTGGCAGTACACATTTACACCCATGATCTGTTCAATGAGTCACTGTTTCTTCAGAGACCTCTGTGTCAGAGCTGTGGATCATTGTATTTCGCCCAGAGCCGCACATTTTTGAATCTTTATTTGTGCAGCAAGGGTAATGGCACACTGTGCACGATTGCAAAAGCCATGGTTGGCACTGTTTAGTTAAACATTAGTAATGCAGCACTGGCTACAGCAAATCCTGCAGAAGCCCAGAATATGGAAATGCAAAACATGAGGAATCCAATGCCATGTGCCAGAGAGCACAGTAGAGGTGTCCGGCTGCCAGCACACATCAGAATGCGTCAGCGAGCAGGCTGTGTGTGGAAAAATGGCTGGAAGTGGACAGTGCACCAGTTTTCACTGATTCACCCAATCAAGTTTCTCCAAAACATCCTTAATAGGTGGAATGTGCATTCCTATATTATTGGTACGCATGAAGTGAATGGGCAAAAATGAATATAAGGAATTTAAATGAATGAATGAATTCTTAAAGTTTTCACCATCCAAGATCTTACTTTTGAGAAAACGTTTTGTCATAACATAATAATAATAATAATAATAATCAAAGTATGTGGCAAAATGGGCGGCACAGTGGTGTAGTAGTCAGCACGTTCAACTCATGGCAAGAAGGTCCTGGGTTCGAGTCCTGGGCTCATTCAGAACATTTCTGTGTGGAGTTTGCATGTTCTCCTCTGGCATGTGTGAATTTCCTCGGGGTAGTCTGGTTTCCTCCAACAGTTCAAAGACATGCACATAAGGTGTACAGGCTGTTCCAAATTTCTTGTCGATGGGAGTGTAAGTGTGAATGGTTGTGTGTGTGTGTGTGTGTGTTGGCCCTGTGATGGGCTAATCTTTAGGGTGTACCCCACCTTCACTAGGATTAAGTGTAAAAACTGTGCAGCACTAAAGCACAAACTTACTTTATATCCTATTCATCCACTTATGTTCATGATACATGCTGAATATTTATTGTCTTTTTTATTTATTTATTTGTTGGTTTGTCTATTTATTTATTTATTTATTTATTTATTTATTTATTTGGCATAGAATTCAAGTGTCTGCTGATAACAAGTTAGAGAAAGAGCTAGCCAGCAGTGTTGTGAGATAAGGGTTTGTCATTTAATGGCAATGCTTGGTGTATGTTTGTCTGCTGTTAGATTGGATCATTTCTGGTGGAAAGCTGCATGAACAGACTGAAGAGAGTGTCAGCCCACACTCAGAGAACAATAACAATTTAGTGAGCTAACCAACATGTAATTCATGATGATTTCTCTCCCTGTTTTGCCCTCTTTCTCTCTCTCGCTCTCTCTCTCTCTCTCTCTCTCTTAGCATGGGGTCAGGCGGTGCAAGCAGAGAACGTGACAGTTTTTGAGGGCGGCACAGCACAGATCTCCTGCCGCCTACAGAACTATGACGGCTCCATAGTGGTCATCCAGAACCCACGCAGGCAGACACTGTTCTTTAACGGCACACGAGGTGAGCACTGCAGGCCGTCAGGTCAGACGATATCAACCGACAGAACATTCAAACATTAGTATCATAGCAAAATATACCGAGTTCATACAAAGGCTTGAGCTTGAAATGAATACCCGGAGCAAATAGGTGACAAGACAGAGCTTCTTGAAAGCAAGTTTATTCTACACCATGCTTTCAGTCTAAAACTGCTCATAATATGAGCAACAGGGCTCTTTCATGGGAAGAATTCCAACAAGCATGAAGTGCAGCAACTCAGTCAGGCGACTGGTAACCCTTCAACCTTCGCAGTTTTGATGATGTCACAGCCGCCCAAAGCTAGTAGCCCAAGGGAGCAAAATTAGCCAAAGTGAGGGGTTGCATGCTGTCAATCACACTTGACACCAACCAATCATGGGTTGCTCTGAGCTAATATGAATATGCATATGAAGGTGGACGGGTAGTGCTTTCCTCTGGTTTCCTCCGTGTTGTATTCTCAAAATAAAAAAAAAGCCTAGATAGTGCAACCTGTTGTTTGTACACAGTCAAATTTGAAGCCATATCGACGCCATCATGGTGAAGCCAAAGTGACTGTTGACTGGCAATGAAAAGATGGACAAACGTTATTAATTACGTCTTAGATAAATTGCAGCTATGCAGAGCTGTTTTATTCAGCGTAGTCAGTGAAATTACTGGTAAAGTAATTACAGTACTCCGTACTGAGGTTTTACAGCAAGGTCTAACCAACCTAGCCACCGTCTGGCTTCAAACACTGAAACACCGATATATGAGCCAGTCTTTCATTCTTTGAGATCAATGTGTTGCCCTAATGTCGGCTGACTTCCTGTGCCTCGGAGGGAGCATCTGATGGCTAACGCCTTCCCTGGTTGGCGTCATGTGAAAGCGTAGAGCGTTGGGTGGGAATTGGCTACGATTAAATTCGGGCTAAACTCATGTAATGTGAACTCAGCAGTTCTTAAACTTGACAATAAAGGGCTGCACTCCTGTTTTATGGTGCTGAAGTGATCCAGCTCGCTTGATTGGATGCTCAGTCATCTTTCCACCAGTAAAATGCTTCTGTAGATGGAGTAAAACTAACAATGCAATTGCTTCATTGCCAGAGCTTTTATGAGCATTACATCATTGTTTATCTATTTAAATTACTTTTAAGCGATTGATTCTCCTTCATCCTTCCTTACATCCCTCTTGACTCCGTGTCCCATGATGCTGCCACCCACATCTTTATGAACTGCTGCGAATGCACATTCAGGGGCGGCCTAACAAAGCACTGTCCACGCCCTTGTATGCGTGAGCACACAGAAGCCCATGCTGGTGATTGCTGTAAGTGACAGGGAGGTGAGCATGATGCCATCCCTTCCTCCCCTGAGACTCACGCACTTCCAGTCATGGATGGCTGTGTGCATAACCCCGGATTTAAACTTGCAGCCTTCATGATGATTGCGGCGTACCTTGTTGATGTGCCACTCAGGAGCCATTTTTTTGCATGTATTTTTAGCTACTGTGTCTTAAAACAGTCTGCTTGCCAAATGAATGAGGGGGAAAATCAGTTGATTAAAGGTTCAGGTTAATGAAATGTAAATAGACTCATGTTCAAAAAGTTCAAGGTGGAATATTAAAATAAGCAATGGTGTAAACCTGTGCTACTTCAATTTTCTCATTTTCGATGGCATTGAATCACCTCCTAATTTGCACTTGTATTTTCTATCCTCAAAAAAAAAAAAAAAAAAAAAAAAAGGTTTTGGCCTGTTAATAACCACAGATCCACAGTGAGAGAGTGTCAGCTCATGCCTGGTCTGGGAGCGTCTCGGTTCACTAACTAATGGATTTTTGGTGGGGGTTTTAATGAATGGCGAATCCCTTCATCCCTGTAAGCACAGCCACCTATCTAGTTCATGCATTTCCCCTGACCCTGTTCCGATTGGCTGACCATGAATGGTATGCAAATGAGGCATGACTAAAGGTGACATGGGCTTGGACAATGCTCTGACATTTCGCTGCCATTTAGTGGATGGGAAGGCATTTATCTGTTTTCGCAGTGTCTCTTTGCGTCTTTGTACTAAACAGAGTTGAATGAATGGGTTCACTCAGATACAAGCAGGTCATTACACATTAGTCGCTCACATACTGACTCCTATAGCTCCTCAGTTCCTCCCTTATGCACTGTATCTCATTACCTCCATCTATTCAGTCACTACAGCAGCTTAAGTATTCACCCTTCTTGCACTTTGCCTACATTTTGTACTGGAAGGTATTTCATTGGGATCAGATTTTACCACATTATATTGAAGTGGTAGGTAAATCGGTAATACCTGCTCTGAAATCCTTCAATTAGTTCTGGATGGATGGAATTGACCATTGCACGATTAAATTATAATGAACATATTTATTAATATATCTCTTAATTAAAATAAAGAAGCTCTTAATTTACTTCCTTCATCACACTCTTTCACTCCTCCTTACTTCCTCACTGGATTACTTCTGCCTTCTGCTGTCCTTAATAATATATTTCTGTCGGTCACTCCCTCCATCGCTCTTGCACTGTCTCAGTGCATGTCTTGTAGTTTCACCCGATCACTGACCAACATCAGGAAACACCTTAAAAAAAAAAAAAGGGGGAAAAATATATTAAAATAAAATAAAAACAGAAAACACGGTAAAATCCTAAAAGAAAAAAAGACTAATTATATATGCTTATATATGAATGAGAAAATGGCAAGCATTGAAACAAGAGCCTGGTAAGAGTTGTGATGCATTACTGCATCAAAAATCCTAGGTTTAATTATCACATTATTCACTGCTTTTATGCATTTCATTTGCTTTCCTTTTATTATTTTTTACTTGATCTACAATATTAGCATATCTTAATATTTTGTATTCTATTATTAATATTATTTTATATTGTGTACCGGTTGATACCTTTACATACAACACAAGGGATACTATTTCAATGATTATAAATTGAACTAGTATTCAATATTTAGTATAAGGTGTGTGTGTGTGTGTGTGTGTGTGTGTGTGTGTGTGTGTGTGTGTGTGGTCTAGCTATTCATCACAGTGTGGGGAC
>JAOUQZ010000044.1:31404404-31416940 GCA_028564935.1 Neosilurus hyrtlii
CTCTCTCTCTCTCTCTCTCTCTCTCTCTCTCTCTCTCTGTCACTCCCCCTGTGAGTCCCTTTTTCTCTGTCTCACTCTCTCTCTCTCTCTCTCTGTCTTTCTCTTATGCTCAGTCTCTCTCTCTCTTTCTCTCTCTGTCACTCCCCCTGTGAGTCCCTCCCTCCCTCTCTCTCTCTCTCTCTCTTTCTCTTACATTCTGTCTCTCTCTTTCTCTCTCTCTGTCTCTTGCCAGTGAGTCTCTCTCCCCCTGTGAAATTCTCTCTCTCTCTCTCTCTCTCTGTCCGTCCCTCCCCAATACACACACACATACACACACACATACACACACACACACATGGATCAACAGACCCACAGGTGGACAAACAGAAGAATAATACCAATTGAGGCAAATGCACATTACTAAAAATATCTTCTTTACTCTCTTTTATTCTCTTTGACGTTTTATTACTTTTGTTGTTTTGTATCATAAGGTTATATATCATACATACATTCAAATAGGTTGAACAATTTCTTTATTCCTACATTGATTTCTAGTGGGATCTTCATTCATGCTGTTATGGGCTAGAGCTATTTCTTATTCAAGTTGTTTTTGGTCTTTAAAGCGGATTATGTGCATGTATTTCAATTTTTCACATGGATAGCTATAGGGGGGGGGGCAGACTAACCCCCAAATCCCCCCCCCCCCCCCACACCCCTGGACTCCGTTTAAAAAGCTACTTTGGGCATGTTTAATTTTTGTGTGTGTGAGAAAGAGAGGACGAGGCTATGAGGTTAAAAATAGTCATCTCTTGAGACTCCAGTTTTCAAGGCTTGTTTTGAATTTTGCAGGATGATCTTTGGGGGAAAACAGAATCCATTTCTAAAATGGACTGTTGGATGACAGCCAAAGCCTTACATAGTTCATGGAACTTCATGAAGCTGACTGTAAAAGATTGGGCCTTCCATGTCTTTTACATGAAGAAAAAAGGGGTACATTTTTTTACAATTCATCAAAGAATAAAAATAATTATGAAAAGTTTAACATATGTTACAAAAAGGGTTGACTCGAACCGCTCAACTATCGAAATTCACCAGCAAAAAATAAACAGTTTCAGGATCGGATCTGAAGAAGAGCCACTGCAATGTCTGGGATAAGAAAGAGATTAGAGGCAGTTAACAAAGCAAATCATGTACAATCCTCTTGCAGCATACTGGCATTCCATTCCACCAGCAAACTGGAAATAAAGTTATCAGACATTTTTAATCTGAATAAACAAATGAATCATTGTATCACTGTGTGTCTGTTATAGGATAAGTCAGGACACTCTTGGGTTCATGTGTACAGAGTATTCTCACTGTGTTTAGCTGCTGGTGAGCGGGCAACGGGAAAAGTGAAGGCTCCTGCTGGGCAAACAATTCACAGCTCCCTACTTTCTTTATTAAAGAGAATCAGTGGACAGCACAACTAAAGCTTTTTGAGAGTAATGTGGTCTTTACACAATAACAAACTAAAGAACTGGACATGAACACATTGCAAAGTCGCTCAAATGTCCTGACGAATAACAGGGTTTATCAGAACGAATTGACAACGAATGAAAGGAAATCAAAGTGAATTCAAAACCAATTCAAAACGATTTGATAACATCACACTAAGAATCCAGAGCAGATCCTGAATGAATGTTAACAAATGATTAAAAGGATGGCTAACGAGCTGGGCGTGCGATCTCTCTATGATCCACAAATTTAAACCACTCATGTAACGTTTGTACACGCATCTAAATCATATATGCATTGACTCATCCCAGTCGCATTTCACGGGCTGACATCTGAAGACGCCATGAAGCAAATTCCCAAGAAGAAGCAGCCATCCTTCAGGCAAAGATGCAACTCCATTTAACTACTCACACCTTCACCTCAAGAAGCAGCTGCATCCCAAGAAGCCACAAGATCCAGGTTTCCTGGTCCCAACTCTCCACAAGCCTCCCAGAGAAATGTCTCTCCAACTTCATCCAATCTTTCAATGAAATCAAAATAACTTTACTTCGGACAAACAAAACGTTCCCAGAGGGTATAGCTTCATAGCTTTCTCGCTGTGTACATCTCAACCGACTCTGGGCGAGGGCCTGGACAGCTCGCCAGACCATCGCATGGCAGAAACATTTCATTCCTACTAGGATCAAGGGGAGGCTGGAGCCTATCTCAGCCAACTCCAGGTGAAGGTGGGGTACACCATGAATATCCCACTAAAGCATTGCACATAATATTTACACTCAAATTTAGAGCAGTTTGGGGCAATGTGGAAAAAACAATTTTCATAATGTGCATGTCTTTGAAGGAAACTGGAATACACTGAGGAAATCCACGGCAGCAAGGGAAGAACATACTAACCCCAAACACCAGAGGCCTTGCCGTGCCCTGGGTTTTGAACACAAGACTGTTTTGCTGTGAGGTGGACGTGCTAACCACTACGTCACCGTGCCGCCCAGGATTGTGAAGATGAAAAACAAATTCAATTAATATATAAATAAATGAATTCATTCTCAGGTCTGAATTCTGACTGATGATGAGATAACCAAAGCACAGAACAGTAACAAAAATGTTTTCTACACTGAATGAAAGAATGACATGGAATTGAACTGCCTCAGATCCAGACATCCACTGAGTTGAACTCATAACTAAAAAAAAACTCTTTAAAACTGACGCAAATTATTCTCCAGATCTCTGATCTGATCTGTCGGATCAACTCTCACAGTGTTAGCTAGAGTGTGTATCGCTAGTGTGTCTAGGAGCTGGAATGGACAAAGGCAGTGGGCAGAGAGATGACAGAGACGATTGTTTGTGCCTGGTGAAGAAGACCGGGAAAATGTCACTATACTCACCCACGTGATATGCTGATAAAAGTAGGCCCACGTATGTAAAGGGCTTGTGGAATCCAACAGCGTAGACACTACACACTAGGATTGTTGTGGCTGGGTGTTGCTTTGTGTGTGTGTGTGTGCGTGTGTGTGGTCTTGGTATTGGTATAGGGGACCTAATCTGTTTACACAGTCACATTCTAGGGACATGTCTTCTTTATGGGGATGAAAGACAAGACCGCATAATGTAAATCATAAAATTTTAAGATAAAGACATGTTTAAAGATTGGGGTAAGGGTTTAATTAGGGTAAGGGTTAGGGTTAGCTTAGCTTTTGGGCCAATCGTGATTAGGGTTAGGGTGAAGGTGAGTTTTCAGGAAGTCTGCAAGCCTATGTATTGTCCTCTGAAGTTAAGTAAACAAGACTCTCTCTCTCTCTCTCTCTCTCTCTCTCTCTCTCTCTCTCTCTCTCTCTGTGTGTGGGTGTGGGTGTGTGTGTGTGTGTGTGTGTGTGTCAATGAGCAAATCTTTAATGCAAACCTATGTGATCATGTCTATACCATGCTTTAGTCTTTGTTCATGACTAACAGACAATATAAGGTCTAGATATATGAGCATGTATATTACATAATAATAATAATAATAATAATAATAATAATAATAATAATAATAATAATAATAATAATAATAATAAGGGCAGTGGTGGCACGGTGGTAGGGTGCTGGAATACTAATCCTAAGGTCAGGGGTTCAAGCCCCACTATCAACGGGATGTCACTGCTGTCCCCACAGTGCAGTTGGCATGTAAAAAGAACTAATCTTGATTTTCGTCAAGATTCGGCTGCATAGCCGTTTCTGGCCTGCAATGGCCTGGCGAGCTGTCCACGGTGTACTCTGCCCTCACCCAGAGTCTGCTGAGATGGTTGCCAGCCTCCCTGCAACCCTGATTAGGATTAAGCAGTTCAGAAAATTAATGAATGAATGATAATAATAATAATAATAATAATAATGTTAGAAACATGTAATATAAACCCTTTTTTCCCAGCAATAACATGCGTATTTTAACCATCTCCATCATGCACATCTTTGCATCTGGGTGTACTTCATGCAATGATTAACTTTGCCATTTATGAAAATTGCAGGGAAAATGAGGCATTTTAAGTAATGATGGCAGCATCTTTGTGAGAGATTACATTGAAATGAGTCATTATCTAACCCTCTGCCGGAAAGAGTGCTTAAGTGATTTCCCATTACAGTACAGCCACTGTTATCCAGGAAAAACATTATTGCAGGGGTACCACTTGGGATAAAATGGAGGTGCATGGGCAAGTAGAATTATTCCAAACGAAGGTCTTTGTGTGTGTTTGTGTCTTCAGAAAAATCAATCACTGTCACAAACACAAATGTATCTTCAGATACTGTTAGAAAGCTGGTTTTATCATTTCAGGACTCTTTTCCCCTCTCCCTCACAGACAGGCCATCTATTTTCTCTTTTTGAAAATCTCATTTGTAATTCAGAGTCCATCCGTCCGCACCCAAATCCCCCCCCCCCCCCCGCCCCCAACCCGAGGCTCCATGTTAACCAGGCTCTCTCCCAGAAATCAAAGCTTGTACATTCGCCCACATGACTTTTTTTTCCATCATTTGATTTTACATGACTTTATCAGGCTACACTCCAGTGTACCGCAGGATTATAAGTGGAAAATTAGTTTGGGTTTTTTTTAAGTCTCTCAAATCCACGTCCATTTTAGGCTTTCATGTACCATCGAGCTTCTGGTGCTGTTGTGGTAGCAAAGTACAGACTGTTAGAAGGTCAGTAATTCAGCTTAGATTACTAAAATGATCTCGTTGCCTTGGCCAGGACTAATAAGGAAAATATGTTCTGCAATTCTATGCTGCATGTATTAGTGACCAAATGTTACCCTTGCTCCAGTTCAGTGTTTGTCTCTAGAAACAAAAAATTAGCAATATATGCATGCATACAGCCAGCTACAGCTTTCCTTTGCATTTATTTCACTTATTTACAAACAGTCCCTGCAGCTTAATATTAGACACAGAAGTTTGAGGGTAACACGATAGGCCTGAATAACTACAGCTCAGTTATCCTGTGTCCTTCAGAGTGTACAGGGGTAAACAAATAAACTGAAAACATGACTTGAAAAACGACCTTTTCTATTATTAGGTTAATTGCAGGCGA
Source organism: Neosilurus hyrtlii (assembly GCA_028564935.1). Taxonomy (NCBI): domain Eukaryota; kingdom Metazoa; phylum Chordata; class Actinopteri; order Siluriformes; family Plotosidae; genus Neosilurus; species Neosilurus hyrtlii. Next base: position 31,409,434 of record JAOUQZ010000044.1, read on the forward strand.
CACAGTGGTGTAGTGGTTAGCACATCCGGGGTTAGAGTCCCAGGCTTCTGTGTGGTTTTTGCATGTTCTGTGTTTGTGTATGTTTCCTTTGGGTACTCCGGTTTCCTCCCACAGTCCAAAGACATGCTAACTGGCTGTTCTAAATTGCTGCTAGGTGTGAATAGGAGTATGAATGGTTAAGTGTGTTGGTCCTGCGATGGTCTGGTGAGCTGTTCAGGGTGTACCCAGACCTTGGCTGGAGTCAGCTGGGATGCGCTCCAGCCTTCCGGCAGACCTTAGTAGGATTAAGTGGTTCGGCAAATGATGAGGAGATGAGTGGAGTTATTTGCTAACAATGAGTCTGACATGTTGCACCAAGTCACGTGAAGTTTTGAAGCCACATGAGGCAACAAAGACTGCAACAAAATGCTCCCTACTGAAAGGTCCAGCTTGGGCTGTCCAACTACCAACTGCCAGAGCACAGACTGATTTGATCAAGTTGGTGAATCATGTTTGAAATCCGCTTTGTAGGAAAAATATTCAATACTGCTCATCCCCTCGAGAACATCATCCCCACAGAGAAGCATGGTTATGGTAACATCAGGTTATGTAACCCCTAGTTTGGGTAGAGTTGTGGTTGGGGCATATTTATCATGTGTTCATAATAGGTGGTAGGTGACAGGGTGGCATTGTGGTTAGCACATCCGCCTCACATCAAGAAGGTCCTGGGTTTGGCGAAGGCGTTTCTGTGTGGAATTTGCATGTTCTCCCCTGTGATTGTGTGCGTTTCCTCCAGGTACTCTGGTTTCCTCCCACAGTCTGAAGACATGAACATTAGGCTAATTTGCTGTTCCACATTGGGCCTATGTGTGAGTGTGTTAATGGTTGTGTCTGTCTTGGCCCTGCGCTGGTCTGGCGAGCTGATCAGTGTGTAACCCTCATTCGCCTGGTGTCAGCTGGGATGGGCTCCAGCCTCCCTGTGACTCTAATGAAGGATAAAGCAGTTTGGAAATTGAAATTAATTTTTTGGTACATCCATTTTAACAGTTCTTTGGTTTCCATGATTCTGTTTGTTTAGGGAAGTTTTCTACCAAACTGGGGCCCTCCAAAGAATAGGTGTATTTATGTTGAGATCATGTGCCATATTGCCACCCTATTTTATTATTATTTTTTGTATAAACTTCATTCATCCGTTCATTTTCTGAACCGCTTAATCCTAATTAGGGTCGCGGGGAGGCTGGCGCCCATCTCAGCCGACTCTGGGCGAGGGCGGGGTACAAGCTGGACAGCTCGCCAGGCAATCGCAGGGCCAACAGTCACACAACCATTCACACTCACACCTAGGGGTAATTTGGAACAGCCTACTGTGCATGTTTTTGGACTGTGGGAGGAAACCCGAGTACCCGGCGGAAACCCACGCAAGCACAGGGAGAACATGCAAACTCCACACAGAAACGCCCGAGCTGGGAATCGAACCCAGGACCTTCTTGCTGTAAGGACGTGCTAACCACTGCGCCACCGTGCCGCCCATTGTATAAACTTTGCTATAGAGTTTTATTTTATAATTTGTATATTAGCAGGTTCGTACAAAAAACACTTAGTTTTCCACCACAAAATGAAATGTTACATAAAAAGATGTTAGTGCAGGATGTCAATAAAGCAAGCAGCATATTATGTATAAGAGACCACTTTTTAGAATATAAGGGAGGCTGCTACGATTTACATGCAAATAAACAATCAAGTGTGACAGTCAACATTTCCCGGAGACTGTGGCTGGTTCTGTAAGATACGCTGTAGATACTGTACACAAAGGAATGGTGTACAACAAAGTATTTACATATAAATAATGACATTAAATTAAAGATCTCTACATAAAAGTTTTATAAAGCACAGTAAACAGTAATAAATGAAACTAATTCAGTATTAGGTGTGATGATTTTTGTTTAAAAATAGAATAGTATCAGGTCGAGTTTGCTGAGTTTTACAAGTACAGTATCTAGGGGGTGTCTTACAGAACCAGCTGACTATAACAAGTTGAATATAACCAGCTAGTTTGTGCAGACACAAGTCTGTTTTACTCGGTAACATTAGAAAATGTTGACAAATTTAAGAGGGGTGAAAACGTATGCAGGCCACTTTGGTATTAGAGGAGTCCCAGTGACTTTTGCTGTGCTGTCATGCTCTAGGAATAGCATTCGGTTATTAAAGTAACCACACAGCTGAACATTACACTATGCATAACAGTGTATGCCAACATGTGATCTAGTTCAGTTAGAGATACAAGAGCAGGAGCTCACACCTCCTCTTCAGTCTCTCTTCTCTCCTTTTCATGTCATAATGTGGAAAAGCTGTTTTTGTCCAGCTATCCCAAGAATTCCAGTTTTGGATCTTCCCTGAGATACTGCGGCTGTTATCTGTGAGAAGGATGATTTTGGCAAAGCCAACATTTGTCTGTCAGATTAAGACAGTTTAACAGACTCCTTTCCATGTTTGAGAGATATCCCTTTTCAGTGGAATCCCAAAAATACTGCAGCCGCTATTAGGAAAGGTTTGAGTCACTGTTGGTTCGAGTCACTGTTGTTGAATGTGTATTCAAAAAGTCACATAAGCTGTAACCTTTCACATAGTAAACATGCGACACAATTAAATTACTGAACTGATATGAATTCACTCAATTAGATTACTTCAAAAGATCTAGTATGAACACTCCATGGTCAAACGCATGTGGACACTCAACCTTCGTACCCCTACGTATTTTCCCCCCCAAATTCTTGCTCCAAAATTGAACACACAGTGATTTAGAATGTTTGTTTTTATATATTGTGGCATTTCAGTTTACCTTGTAACTAAGAGGAGGCAACACAATGCTGTGGTGGTTAACAGCCTCATAATAAGAAAGTTCCGTGTTTGAACCTTGTGGCCGAACTGAGCCTTTCTGTGTGAAGTTCACATGTTCTTCTTGTGTTTATTGTGGGCTTCCTCCAGGTATCTGGCTAACTTGTTGTGTGTGTGTGTGTGTGTGTGCGTGTGTGTGCGTGTGTGTGTTGCCCTGAAATAGACTGGGAAGCCTCACCTTTACCCAGAGTCAGTTGAGAGAGGAAATAGTTCAGTAAATTGAGTTAATGATCCTTTAATAATCCATGACCAAGTCTGTCTACAGAAGTCTACAGGATCCATACTGGGATCTGTTGTTTTTGTTTACAAAATACCTAAACAAGCATCATAAACTGGCAGACCATGGTTCAGATGCCTACAGAGCAAGGTATTTCACTGAACTCACCCAAGTACTGATACAGTACTGATAAATGCACAAAGAATAACACAGACAAGCGGAACAGGCTTGGCTTCTGTAACAGATCCTGAGATGTGAAAATCACATGCATGTGTTTATGTTGTTTAGCTGAAGGTACCTCATTGGACCAGAGATTATTCTGTACGCTAACAAAATAGCTTTTGTTTAAACTAAAGAGGATGATGAAAAATTCTAGGCAACGAGCAGTTAATTTGGATTTGAATGATTTTTTTAACTCCTTGAGCTAAATGTCATTTTCACACATGTACACACAGCACCGCCAACAAAAGCTGTATTGGTTCAGCTAGCATTACTGTCATAACCTTCATGCTAACTCAAACACTGATCTGCTTGGAAGCCAAACTTACATCTCATAGCATATAAACACAAAACATTTGATGGGGCATGTCAAATCAAATAACTGGCAGGAGGCTAATCAAAATACAAACATACTAGACTAGATTTTTTCTTCTATAACTACAATATTCACTTATTCCGGGGAAAAAAATGGATTAAAATTTTGTATTTATACTATGATGTTAAGTTATTTAATGTTTATTGCTACACACCGTCCACCTCACAGCAAGAAGGCCTGGGTTCGATTCCCAGGCTTGAGGCATTTCTATGTGGAGTTTCCCTGTGCTTGTGTGGGTTTCCACCGGGTACTCCGGTTTCCTCCCACAGTCCAAAAACATGAACATTAGTCTAATTGGCTGTTCGAAATCGCCCCTAGGTGTGAGTGTGAATAGTTGTATGTGTTGGCCCTGCGATGGCCCGGCGAGCTGTTCGGGGTTTAAACCATCTTTGCCCAGAGTCGGCTCAGATAGGCTCCAGCCTCCCCATGACCCTAATTAGGATTAAGCAGCATAGAAAATGAATGAATGGATGCTACTAGAAAAAAGTGACAACATAACGCACCATTACAAAGCAAAATATTGTTTTACAGCCATAAACCTTTTAGTAATGTTTAGGCATTATAAATCTCGTATAATATATATACATCTCGTGGAATGCTGTTATATGCCTTTGAGGTGTATGGCGCTGATATATAACAGTATATGATTTAAGAATAGCTCTGTGGGTCCCACAATAAAGTTTATTCATATGGAAAATCTTCTCGTATTCTAAACCACCTTCATCCTTTTATTTAAGTCACTGGGAGGCCCAGCCAACCCTGGTGAAGGCGGGGTACACTGTGAACTGCTCACCAGACCATTACAGGGCCAACACACACACACACACGCAACACAAATCAAACTCACTCTCAAACCTATAGGGACAATCGAAAAAATCCTGTTAGCATAATGTGCATGTCTTTTGACTGTGGGAGGAAACCGGAGTACCCGGAGGAAACCCATGTGAGTGGGAAGAGCATGGAAACTCTACACAAACATGCCCTCGCTGGGCAAGCGACTCGAACCCAGGACCTTCGAACCAGTAACCGGTGGCAACCCAATGAACGATTTAAACAATAATTCACTAATGAAAGGTTCACATCCTTTTGTGTTTACATGATCTATGTTTCAGGTATTTCTAATGGGGTAGAGGTTTCATATGGGCGTATGTTTGAATATTGGAGGGCTCTACAGCCTCCCCGTGCTGGGAACATGCCCAGTGAGAGGAGGTGGAGGAGGTGGAAGGGGTGGAGGGTCACCTTTTGTGCGAATACATCAACCAAAAGCACCGCCTGCCGCCCGCATCTCAAGTTTCTCTGTGCGTGTGGGAGCGCGCGCGCGTGCGTGTGTGTGCGTGTGTGTGTGTGTGTGTGTGTGTCAGAGACTCAGAGTGAGATCGGACAGCCGAGAGGACTTCACACACACACACTCGAGTGTACAGGAGCAGAAACAAGAGAAGTGAGCATGGAGAGGATGGGATCGGGACTCGTGTGGCTCGCCTGCGCTTCATTCTGCTTTACACTGCAAGGTAACTTCATCATTTACCTTCTTCCTCCTCCTCCTCTTCCTCCTCCTCTTCTTATGATTATTTAATCATCTTTATTTTAACTCTCCTAAAAATGATTCCTGTATATATTTCCTTTTAGAGGGTTTAGATGATGAATAAGGAAAGGTTTTATGGAGCGTTCCATGTTTTACAGCTTTGGTTGCCAGGTTGAATGACTTTTCTTTAAAAAAAAAAAAATCTTGCACTATTTCTACATCTTGAAACACCTTTTTTTTTCTTTTTGTGACAAAATATTTCTATCAGTGAATCAAATATGTAGTGATTCTGGGTATGATTGTTGGAGAATCAAGTACATTAAATCTGGCAACCCTGCTTGGGCGCAACAACCTGCTTGTTCACCTGCACGATTGAAAGCGCACAGAACGGCCCAGAAAATGGGATTTCATGCGACACTTGTTGATCAACTTCCATTTAAACAAACAAACTGAGAAAGGAGAGACCACAGGCTGGGGAATAAAACATGCAAGACCTGAGAAAGTGTTGCATTAGAGCGCATGCGCGCGTCTGTCGCCCTGCTGGAGGCTTGATCCGATGGCATGCTGTTTAAAAGAGGATCATGTTCATGTTTCACCCAAAAACAAAACAAAGAAACGTGTTGAATGAACACCTCCAGTGAAGACTTGAATTAGGACTCTGTTGTATCCACTTCCTGTGTATGCAGCTTCAGATCCCTCTCAGCTCCACAGCACAGAAGCCATCAGAGTCTTTGGAGCAGGTGTGTTGAGTTAGGGTTGGGGCAGACCTCCAGCAGACCAGTTGGTGCCCACTGACCTACATGAATAGTGCTGATTTATGAAGATATGCATTAGGTGGACGGCTGGCTTTTGGTTTTTATGGCTCCGTCTCTCTCCATCCAACATTTGATCACTGGGTTATATAAGCATAGTGATATATTGATGCACAAAAATAGACCCAGCGGCGTGCTCCAATGCTGAAGTAAAGCAGCAGTGTCATGGTTGTTTCAATAAATATCCATAAAAACATCAACAGAAGACACAGTCGCTTATATCGATGGAAATTTACTTCACAAAGGCCACTAGACATTAATTATGTTCATAGCCACATTTGCTAGGAGTTTGCAAAAGGATTTCAATCTGTGAATAGTGTTCATCCCAAAAAAAATAAACAAACAAATAAATTAAGTAATTAAATAAAACAAAAATCCATTTCTTGTTGCAATCCATTTCCATCCACTCCATGTCAGCTTCAAAGTCACAGGTTAGTATTTTGGACATCCGTTGTTTATTTATATGACTTTACACGGTAACCTGCCTGATTTAGACTTGCATGGAAAATCCCATTGGTCACATGATTGCGGAAACGATGGCAAAGCATTAGTGGCTCTGAATTGTTCAAAGCATTTGTCTCCATTTCAAGGTCTCTCATCCTCCCTCTCCGTCTTTCAGTTCGTCTCCTTTCCTGTAGGCTTTGTGAGATTACCTATCCACCCCCCTCACTCATCATATCATCCCTCCCTGTGTTTTCCCCCCACCTGCAGCCTCAGACATGTTGTTCTATTCTCTCTTCGGCGTTATCCTCCCCTCCTACACTTCTTCCTAACTGTCCTGCTTTTTCGCTCCTCTTCCACCGTTTCTCAGTCACTCTTTCCTATAACTAAAGAAAAATCACAGGCTATAACTTTTTATTTATATAACTTTAAATTAACCTGCACAGAGAGCTGTCTGCTTAATTGGTTGGATGCTAGTGGTCCACCTTGTCTGTATTAATGTGCTGTTTTTATGAGGTATGGGGTGCCAAAGAGATCAGAGGTTTTCCCTGAGCAGCTGCTTATAGTGTGACAAGTTCTCCAAGTGTTTCAACTACATAGTGTTGACCCCTATCTTGAAATTCCCATGTGCGAGCACAATGCACAATTGTCACCCTCTCAAATCTTTCTCCCCCATCCAAAAAAGTGTGAGTCGACCATCCCGTGGTGGTTTAAAGGACGGTACGGGCCTATATCATATTGTCTCCATACCCAGATGAGCTGGTGATAAAAGGTGTATTCATGGTCACAGACACACAGATTGGATGCTGGCGGAAAGAATCGTTTGTCGGTGATGTGTAAGGCGGAACTCGGAAAACACCACGCTTCCCCTCTTTGTCTTTTCCAGGCTTATTTCCCGCACTCATTTCCTCACTTTAAATTTTCCTCAAGACTGAACCCCCTCCTCTTTTTCACCTTTCCATCAAGCGTACACACACACACCCACCCACTCACACACACACACACACACACACACACACACACACACACACACACACACACACACA
>JAOUQZ010000044.1:31418079-31428575 GCA_028564935.1 Neosilurus hyrtlii
CTCTCTCTCTCTCTCTCTCTCTCTCTCTCTCTCACACACACACACACACACACACACACACGCACACACACACACACACACAGGTGGCTAGCAGTGGCTTACCACAGAACTCCAGTGTGCTGGTGCAGTGGTGTTAATCCAACAGTGCAATATGGCACTTTGTTGTGACAGTATGTACCAGTCATCATGAAAACACCACGTTTTCTTGTGGTGTTTGAAAGTACCCCCATTCTCACATAATCTAATATTTTTCATCATTTCTCTCTTTGAATCCAGTGTAAATGTGTAAAATGACTAAAGGAGCCTCTACTATAAATGAATCAATAATATGTTGTAAAACATACATTAAAGGGGTTTATTCACTTCCCAGGCATATCAAATAAACACAAAATACAGTTTTATCTCCAAAATGCCCTTCTGAAACCATTTGCTTACTTCTGTACGTGAGTGTCAATGACCCCTGCTCCGTTCACCATGATATTAGTAAACATCACCATCTTGAGGCAAGAGTGCAGAGCAGAACTATAATCATGACAAAAATGGCGAACGTCAGCACAGACACGGACGACACAAGCAGTGAACAATCACGTGATATTGTTATTGTAAACAGGCACAGAACCAAAACGATATAAAACAGATGAATATGCGATACTAAGCCTGTGACCTGGGGTGGTTTCACCAGGACGATTTTGTATTCAGCCAAAATGAACTGATAATGGAAGATAAAACATATTTATTTTTAACAATATTTTAAGTATCACAATATTTCCAATATATCCAACATTATTGTTCACTCATAAATATTTCTAAATCAGGGTTTTTGTAACAATGAAGAGTATCAATACTTATGCTACAAGTGTCCCATTTATTGGGAAATTTTCTGAAATGCAGTAGTGATTAGCTATATTTAAGAATTACCTAACAATATTGTCCCTGTGATGGTCTGGTGAGCTGTTCAGGGCTGTACCCCACTTTCTTCCGGATAGGCTGCAGCCCTCCACGATCTTAAGGATAAAGCCGATCAGAAAATAAAATTAAATTAAATTGTTACCATATTCAGTTCATGCTGTACACAGTAGACAGTCGCTCACTCATTTGCTGAACTGCTTAATCCTAGGTTCCCACTAGGGTCATGGGGAGGTTGGTCACTCCTATCTCAGCTGACACTGAGGGTTACACCCTGAACAGCTTGCCAGACCATCACAGGTCTAACACACACAACCATTCACGCTCACAGTCACACCTGTGGATAATCTGGAACAGCAAATGAGCCTTATGTGCATGTATTTGGACTGTGGGAGGAAACCAGAGTATCCAGAGGAAACCCACGCAAGCACAGAGAGAACATACAAACTCTACACAGAAACTTCTGAGCCTAGGCTAGGCTACCGTGCTGCCTCACAGTAGACAAAGCACTCCATTTTAGCAAAAATAAATAAATAAATAAACAAACCATATAAAAGAAAAATAGTTTTGTCTGCAAAGTGTGAATACTCTCGTTATTCGTAATATGTTTTTATGGCTGGATGTGGAGGTTTATTTTGAATTCTTGTAAAGTGAATTTACAGAGTGTGATGTTGAGACTTGCGAGTTATTGTACTACGTCTGGTAGCCAGAGGCAGTTTGGCGTCAGACAGCCACTTCCTACTCCTTAGGTCTCAGAGAATGATGTGAGATATGAGACATGAGAACAGACATCACATCAACATCAGCCATCTATTAATACCTTAAAGTCTGCTATGGTACCGTTAAATAAACACTCGACTAATATTTCAGATTATCTGCGTCTAACCGTCTCGACTGCTCTGCCACTGGTCTGTCTCTCTTTGGGTGTCTTCAGTAATACTGGTGTGCTGTTGAGATCCGTGAGCGTGCATTAATGTGATTAAGGTGCTTTTCCAAGCTTGCTTCCGTTCTTCGTGACCTGGCATTGATGACTGTCATACTCAGGGCTTTTTGAGGAAAAGTCCTGAAATATGTGTGTGCGTGTGTGTGTTTTAGACTGCTATGGAAAAATCGTTCACACACAAACCCAGGGAGCTCACCGCTTACATCCAGCCTTCAACGATGACGCTCTATTCACTTCAAAAATGAAAAGAAGCCCCGTCTCCCTCCCTTCCGACATCCCCCTGCGAGTTTGTTGTGAAGAGTCCCGACTCTGCCAAGAGCTCCAGCGTTCAAACACACTCCTCACACTACAAAGTACTGGAGCTGGGTATAGACAGGCACAGAGGAAGCACTCTGGCCTTTGATTCATCCAAGACTCTATTTTTGAAGGTTGCCCTGTTATTATGGCCGTGCAGGAAATACAGTAGGGAGGGGAGAAAAGAGCATCAGTGGTGGTATTGTAAAGGATGACCTTGAATGTGGGGGTGATTATGATGAGAATCGTGTCTTGGAAGCTCTTTGGGGAGAAGGATAAGCCCCGTTGATTCATTTCGTAGCGGAGAGTGCGGTGTGATTGGTACTGATGGTCATGGGCTTTTCTTTGGGGAAAAATATTACTCTTGTCTGAGTAGCTGTTTATGAACTAATAGGAGGCATCATACATTAGTAAAAGATATCCTCTCCGCTTGTTCCATTAGATGTGGATCGATAAGGAACTAAGCATTAAATGTACCCAATTGATCGGTTTTCCCGTTGTTTTCATATCTATCACCAATGGGTACCAAATGGCTCAATTTCTATTTATACCTCTCTACTTTCCTCCTTCTTTGTTTTGGTTCCTTTAAGCAAGTATCACGAACATGTTTGTGTCAGGCACTAGTGACTTTGGATCTGATTTCTCAGGGGTAGCCTTCCTCCCTCCCATACCCTCCTTAAGCTGGTGTAACTTTAACACACACAGGTCACGGTATGTTGAAACAGGTCTGGAGTAAAGACTCCTTAAACATTCCCTTCCTCCACTAGCCTGTGTCCATTGTCCTGTTCGTCTCAGCGGGTAAATATTCCCTGGAGATCAGCATGTTCACGCAAAGGGAATAAAAGGTTTTTATAGCCTCAAGCTGATGGCTGTTTGGTTAGTTGAATGCACCCTTGAGCCAATGGATCCACCGCCCCTTCTCAGGAGTGCCACTCGGGTGGGGTCTCTTTTGAGATGTGGTTCCAGGCAATACTGATTCCAAGATATTCCAGTCAGACTGTATTAGATGTCACTTCAGGAGGTGGGTTCTGATAATCAGGCATGTGATTTAGCCACTATTGCAGACTCTCAGCGGTAGATACGGCTCTGATTATCCTGTTACCCTTCCATTGGTAATGAATGGATGAATTCTTTAGTCCTGTAAATTCTTTGCTCTTGTTGTCAGTCGCTGCATGTGAGTTCGAAGGCTACAGGTTGATCCAGTTATTAAATTTCGTTGGTTAACCTGTTGGAAACGATGGGTCATAATTGTAGCTTATTGGTAAAATTCGAGTCACAAACGTGATTTCCCACGATTTCCCACGTTTTCTCGTCATTCGACTGGGCGCTAAGTTTTATGGGAACTTCAATTTTGCCTCTATCTACTGCAGGGAAATATAAGGGTTTGTATGTTTCCTGGAAATAATAAAAGAAACATTTAAAATTTTGTATGAAAGCAGTGAGACACATAATGTCCCGCATAATGTGCTACCTACAATTATCATTTCTCATATACACTGCCTGGCCAAAAAAAAAGAAAAAAAATAGCACACTGTAATATTTTCATAGAGAGCATTTAGGCTTGTCCCTGCGATGGCCTGGCGAGCTGTCCAGGGTGTACCCCGCCCTCGCCCAGAGTCGGCTGAGATGGGCGCCAGCTTCCCCGTGACTCTAATTAGGATTAAATGGTTTAGAGAATGAATGAATGATAAGCTGAATGAGCAGGTTGTCACATCAGTGGGAGCTACGTGATTTTGTTAGACACCTCAGGCTTTTCTACAAAGCCTTACTATGCATAAAATGCCTAGTTGTGTTTATAAATGAGCAGCTAGCATGCTCAGCAGCTGTGAACGTCGAATTAAAAACAATGACGTACAATGGTACAAAAGTCTACATGTCTCCGAACAACATTTGTTTTCGTTAAAGTGCTTCCCTGTTGGACTACACCATTACCGTGTGTTCACAGTGTAACCGGACTCTAGCTACACCTCAGGCACACAAACTAGCATGTGGAAGATGCTCACTTCTCCGTGATCTAGCAATCCTTAGCTAACAGCTACTGAGAGGAGTAAAACCCTGCTATCCTTCCCACCCGATGAGAGCATTGCCATCTGTGCATATGGGCTTGGACCCAATTGTTGCGGCAAAGTATTCCACCATCCAGCCAACAGAGCTACAGTACATTTGCGATTGGGCAAATCGTAGCCAATTGGTGGATCTGTTTTGGCTCAACAGTCACCAAAGATGGTCAAGTTCACCAAAACACAGCTTTCTGCAGCCTTTTCTACCACCATATCAGTGTACACATACAGTTTTTAGAGTACATAATATATAGTATCTACTTTAATATAACATGTAATAGAAGATACAGTAAGTTAAACAAATCAATCAGATTCTTTATTCAGGATGGACATTTCTCTTATTCCACAGTGAGTTACCAATGAAAACAATATTTAATCACACGTCCTACTTTCGATCCCTTGATTGTTATATGTGATTGTTTCCTGTTATCACTTATATTAGAGCAGCTATAAACAACTATTTCTTCTCCAGACTTTCTTTGTTTATTATTTTCAAGTTAATAAGACAACAATTTCAGGTTGCCAAGAAACTTGAAATCGCATTGTCCTTATTTCCAAAAACTTCCATGTGCTTACTGTTATGAAGCACTGATACTGGAGACTCTCTCTATAAATGATAAACAAACATTTCCCTGCTGAAATCACCACCCCATCAACAACTGTAATTTTTTTTTTTTCAGAAGGCATCCTCTCTCAATGGGTTTATTATTAGGTGTGAAATATTGTGCAGTGTTCACCGTACTGGTTGTTGTGAATGAAGAGTTAGTATAGAAATAACATCTGGCAACTAATGCTGAATATAAATGTATGGCTTGCATTATAGCCTGCACTATATTCAGCACCATATGCTGGTATGGAAACTCCCAATTGAAAACTAAACAGTGCTGCAGTATAAAGCAGTTCTCTGTTTGCAAACGCTTTCTTCATCCGTCCTTTTCCATTTGGGATACGGGTCATTCTCATAGAAATGCATATTTTGTGTCCCACTCTTTATATACCCAATTATTTTTAAAAAAAGATGTTTAATTGGATTTGCCCAGATCTGTTCTGATATAAAAGTACCTTCATGTGTTGACAATTTAAGCAATTGTATGTACAAAGACAGAAAATGAATACATTTTGCCATTTCGAGCATATGAATTATGTCCCCAAGAACTATGTCAACTCTGTCACACAAATATATTCACTGTCCGAATCTAATTCAGGTTTTTAATTTCACATGCAAATTGGCACAAGCGGGCAGTGTAGAACGTCAGAGCGCGAAATCCAGCATGGATGCCTATCATATCCTAAGTGAATTTCTTGCTTAAAAATCATTGCAACTGTAAGCGTACAGTTTTTGGACATCAACTCTGTTGTTATAAGTTCTCTCACTGCATGACGGAGTGAAAACGTGGGAAACTTAAAAGATTTAATCAATGAGTACTGCCTGCTATCATTGAGTGAAAATGAGTGATTTTATGCCAGTTCTTTCATTATCAGGTCATATTTTGTCAACTAAAAGAGTGAGACATAAAGTATACATTTCTATGATAATGACCCATATACAGCAATTGAATAAATTTGTTCATCTATTCATTTATGGAGCCTGTCTCAGCCGACTCTTGGTGAAGGTGGGGTACACCCTGAACAGCTCACCAGTCCATTAAAGGGCCATCACACACAACCATATAAGATGCACACCTATGGGCAATATGGAACAGCCAATTAGCTTAATGTCTTTGGACAGTGGGAGGAAACCAGAGCACCTGGAGGAAATCCATGTAAACTTCACACAGAAGTGGTTTTGTGCCTGGGATCGAAACCCTGGACCTTCTTGATGTGAGGTGGATGTGCTAACCACTGTACCACTGTGATGCCCTATTTGCAGACAGTACAGCACAAAAACAGACGGGTTTCCACGCAACACGTTTCATGGTTCTTAATCTAGTTAATGATGAACCAGTTATTACGAACCACTCCAGGGAGAATGGTAAGGGTTTCTTTATTACTTTAATGGCGCTTGAACGAGGAGTGCTGTAAAACATTTTTGGAGTGAATGTGCAGTAAAAGTCAAAGACAGGTCTAAAGGCAAAAACAGTAAAATATCTTCTAAGTGTCTGCGGCCAGGTCCGTTGCGATGGTCACCTCTGACATGTGTTCTCATGGCTTAAGTGTTTGACGTCTCAGGGTTTTTTGTGTGAAAACATGACATGCTCCACAGGATAAAGACGTGTAGTAGAGAAGGGGTTTCCCACTTTAGCTGCAATGGATCAGGTAGCAGATTGTATGTCATACTGAAGCCGCATGTTCAGGTGATTCCCTCCGGGAGATTGGAACCTCGCACATCCCATCCTGTAGACCACACAAAACCTGTGTGAGCCTGACTTTACAGTGGCCTGACTGGAAGTCTTTAGTTACCGGAGATATACGTTATATGAAGTAGGAATATTCTCTTAGCCACCCTTTCTCTCTCTCTCTCTCTCTCTCTTTTCTTTTACACATACCTATTCAGTGACTGATTAACAGATCAGAGAGTGTAGTGTTTGAGCATGCATTTTTAATCATCATCCCAGACTGCTAGCTAAGGAGTTAAATTATAGCTAAAGAACCGAGAGGTACGTACCCGCGCCAATTCTCATTCTCTGTTTGATTGACACCTCGTCTCATAATCATATTCAAGCCTGCGGCAGATGATCTCGCATTCGCTCCCAGCGTAATCTTAACCGGGAGCTGCTTTACTGTATATTCGATGGGCAGCTAAAAATGCTGAACTTTCTCTGCAGATGTGTTGATTCAGGATCAGGCTCCAGGCTCTACAGTACATGTCCGTCTCATCGGATAACCTTGGGTGAAACTGAATTCTGGGACATGCAGGGAATTTTATGTGTCAAGTAAGGTGAATACTGTCAGTCATTCTCGGCCAGGCTCTGGCAGTGGTACCGAAGAGTATCGTATAAATCTTTATTACTTGATGTACTTGCTTGTGGCCATGAAAGTAAACTTGCGCTGAGCAGGCGAAGATTTAGGTCCATTATCCTTGGAAATTACAAAATACAATTCAATTACTTTCCTTTCTTAGCAATCTCAATTTGCTGTTTATTCAAACCAGAGCAGGCATTGTGCTTATGGTAAATGGGCAGGAAGTCCGTGTGCGATATGCAAGAAGCAGGAAATCTTGTGGTTTGCAGATGCACCATGCACCATTTTAAAGAACGGCTAATTCCAAAATTAATTGGACAGATGACAAGAAAAGGATTTAGATCAAATCTGCCGTGCATGTGCACGATATTTTATTTATAGGGTCCAAAGGTTGTTATCTGTACCGGACAGTGCCCCCGTCTCCCATGGGACACTTCCACAATTAGCATTTGGAGTGGCCATGTGTCCTGTGTGTGTGTGTGTGTGTGTTGGTTGGTGCATAATGAAGAGCCTCAGTAGGGAGGGTCGACATGAGACACATGTTCAGTAAGAACAGATGCTCACAGTGGGGTAAAGGGAGCATTCATTCTTGGTACCATATTTTTCCTCTCCCATTCCCTTCCTTCCTTGTCTCTCTGAGAGGATTGCCTGCATTGCTCACTTGGGTGTGAGTACTTTTTTGGATGAGAATACACACTCCCTTCATACCGCCATCCTGTTTCTGAGTTTTCTCCTTCCTTGCCTCGATTTCCTCTTCCCTGGGATGCACAGGAATTACTCGCTCTTTTACTAACTATTCTAGTAACTTTCTCACACAGTGGCAGGAAGTGGTAAGCGCACCATTTGGGATATTGTCTGTATTTATATACAAAGGTTTCCTTACTGCAGCCTCTCATGGGCCGTTCCTGTGAACGTGATATCTCACTCACTCATTCATCTGCTGAACCGCTTACTCCTACTATGGTGGCAGGGAGGCTGTGGCTATCTCAGCCCACACTGGTCAAAAATGGGGTACACCCTGAACAGTTTGCCTGAACATTGCAGGACCAACACACACACAACCATTCACGCTCACATTCACACCTAGGGGCAAATTGGAAGAGTCACTTAGCGTAATGTACATGTTTTCCGGAACACTTATATTTGTATGCGATAATGCGACCCCTATACACTTGACTAAATTAAAAAAACGAAAGATATTTTCCAGTTATCAACTGACTCCATCCCAGCACTGCTTCTTGACCCAGCACTGTTGATTTTCTATACCGCCAGGCTTTATATCTTCTCAAAATATGGCCACATTTTCATTTAAGTAACATAAATGAGTACATACAATCTGTTTATTTATTTATTTTTGACAAATGACATACGAATAATTGCTTTTGTTTTTTGTTTCACAGGGCATGTTAGTATATGAACCTCTCGACCAGTGGTCTAACTAATCCAATCCAATCAGTAAATGGGTTTGGAGATGTGGGTTCAAGCTACTAAGAAATATTTGTTAATTTGAAGAGAAAAAAAAGAAAATATGAGATCATGAATCATTGATAAATATATAATAATGCATATAAAATATTTAATGCATATAATGTGTACAGAATATGGTTAAAATGGAAAACTTGTCTTTCCACAGTCACAGAACATTGTCCCATTATCCAGGTTAGAGCTCCTTAATATTGATGTTTGCTGAAATTGCAGGAGACATGGTTTGGCAAAATGAAGCACCTCCTGGTCCTGATTGGTTGAATTTTCTCTTGTTTACACAGACTGGGAAGAAACAGATATTGGATTTTCACCTCTGAGAATACGAGAGAAACGCCTTCGTCTTTATTAAAAAGAAATTCTGCCACATACAGTACTGTGCCAAGCACCATTTTTTAGTAACCTTTGCCATAGATCTCATTTTTAGGACTTTTATGACTGAAAGCATTTCAGATTTCCAACCATTCATTTTCCAGCTCAAAATTGAATGTCACAAAAGCATGTCAATTAAGAACGCTGTAAATTACATAAGACACCTGTTTTCAGATAAAAGCATAATGAAGGCTGGTGGGTTTTGCATGCAAATAAAGAAGCAAGTGTGACAGTCAAAATCTCCAGGAGAACTGTAGCTGGTTCTGTAAGGTACTCAGTAAATCTTACAGCTCATTACCTTGTAAAACTGCACAAACTCTACCTGAGACACTATTTTTAAAGCAAAGGGTCATTATACCAAATACCGACTTTGTTTCATTTATTAGTTTACTGTGCTTTACAAAACTTTTCATGTAGGAACCATCCATCCAATTTGCCGACCCGCTTAATCCTACCAGGGTCACGGGGTGGCTGGATCCTGTCTCAGCCGACACTGGCGAGGGCAGGATACACCCTGAACAGCTCTCCAATCCATTGCGGGGCAACACGCACAACTAATCACAGTCACACTCTCAGCTAGAGGCGATTCGGAACAGCCGATTATACTTGGACTGTCGGAGGAAACTGGAGTACCCGGAGGAAACCCACGCAAGCACATGCAAACTTTAAACAGATATTCCCGAGCCTGGGAATCAAACCCAGGACCTTCTAGTTGTGAGGTGGATGTGCTAACCACTGCGCCACCATGCCGCCTGCTTTTAAGATTAATAACATTATAATAACTTGGGCTACCTGACACCTGAGTAAAAAATAGGTGGGCAGGCTGCCTGTACTGTACTGTATTCTCTTTTTTCCGAAAAATCTTCATTATTATGTAATGCTCACACTTATCTTGTTGATACCTGCAGTTGAACATAGTAACTAGCTACGTATCCAGCTCGTACCTCTGTATTCTCGCCTCAGGACAACCTGTAATTGTGTTCTTTTAGCGAGGAAAATAAAGAGGCGAAGCCGCTGTTTTAAGTAGGGACCTTTACACCGAAGCGTTACTGATATACGAGACTCTGTGTCTGTCTGTGTCCCTCCGCTGCACGCACACTTGTACATGTATATCAGTACGATGACAAGGCTACATTGTTAAGGAATTCCTCAGGAGACTGGAATGCAAGGTATTAATGCAGTACGATTAGACACAGTGAGCAGCCGAGGGAACAAGGGGAGCCAGAGCAGCAGAGAGAAAGAGAAAGAAAAGGTGTTTGTAATGGCTGAGGACATGAAGAGAGAAAAGGAGTGGAAGAGATAGAGGAGGATATAGGATAGGAGAGATGTGTTGGGGGGAAGGGGGGGTGTAGGCTGAAAATGAGTTTTATTTATTTTATTTATTCTATTAACCCAAACCCTAACACCTTCCATTGTTGTTTGTGAAGATGTGGGAGGCAGAGGCTTTTAATGAGTGTGTTCGTGCATGTGTGTGTGTGTGTGTGTGTGTGTGTGTGTGTGTGTGTGTGTGTGTGTGTGTGTGTGTGTGTGTGTGAGAG
>JAOUQZ010000044.1:31435035-31447717 GCA_028564935.1 Neosilurus hyrtlii
GACACCATAATGTGACCACATAGGTTCGGAGGGAGTGGACGAACAAGAGAGAGAAAATGAAACAGAGAGAGAGAGAGAGAGAGAGAGAGATTAGCTGTAAAATCATGGCTTACTGCTGTGTCTTGCCCTGATTTACACTGATAACCGGGGCACCATTTATAAAAAAATATTTGAACCTTTTTATGGGTGTCATATTTTCAAAATCCATTCAATAAACAGTGTCATGTTTCCTCATGTTAGTCGTATGCCTTTTGAATATAAGTCCAAACATAATGCTGCTAAAACATTTTCTGAGCAGCTACCAGCTGTCCAAAACACAGCTAAATGTTGGTATTATTATTCATTCATCCATTTTCTAAGCTGCTTTATCCTAATTAGGGTCACAGGGAGGCTGGCGCCTATCTCAGCAGACTCAGGGCGAGGACGGGGTACACCCTGGACAGCTCGCTAGGTCATTGCAGGGTATTATTATATGGGTTATAAATTATTATTACTTTATTTCTTCATTTTTATATTATATTTTACATTATTAATAAACTATTATTTTAAATATAAAAATAACTGCTTCTAATGCTGCACGGTACACAAACATACGTTGATCAGGTTATTTATTTAGAAATTACTTGACTGATCGAATTATTTTGGTCATTTATTTTTCTAATTGCTTTATTATTGTGTAGTTTTCCTCAAAATAATTTACTTAATCTTAATCGGGCGATGCGGTGGCGTTGTGGTTGGTACGTCCACCTCACAGTAAGAAGGTCCTGAGGTTCGGATGAGGGCACTCGGTGTAAAGTTTGCGTGTTCTCCACATGCTTGCATGGGTTTTCAAAGAAATGCAGATTAGGCTAATTGGTACCAAATTGCTCCTAGGTGTGAGTGAGAACAGTAGTGTGTGTGTGTTGGCCCTGCGATACACCGGCATGCAGTTCAGGGTGTACCTGGCCCAGAGTCAGCTGAGATAGGCTCCAGTCTCTCTGCAACCCATGTAGGCTAAAGCGACTCTAGCAGAATGTATTAATAATTTACTTATAATGTTTCATGATGCAAAGTAGGAGTACTTCAGAAAATTTCCATATGGGCATTTAACTGTGTTGTGAAAAGGAGGCCAAAAAAAAAAAAATCGCTTATAATAATCTGTCAGGAGAACAACGATAAGCTGGAAATGCTCCTTGAAAAAAAAAGTGAGTACATGAGGGCAGAACGGGAGGCAGGAAGAAATGTTGAATGTGCACTGATTTGAGGAGGGGAAATGGGGTTAAAAGAGAAAGATCAGAAAAAGGGGCTAAAAAGAGAGGCAGAGAGAGGGGGTGTTGGGGGGTAGCAGGTGCAAAGCAGCATGGTGGAAAGTGTTAGCAGTAGTGCACTTTCTACCTCCTGTTCCCCTTCTCCTTATCACCCCTCCTAGTTGTGCCCTCTTTCCCCCAAATCCTTCAATTCTATCTGCTTTTGCTTGGCACTCTGGAACAGCTTTACCTGATGCTCGAGCGAGATTTGCACACACCACTGCGTCTCCCTCTATCTCTGCTTTACACACACAAACACGCCCACACACTGCGATCACATTGCCCTCGTGAGGCCTGTGCAACACTTAATTAGCCCCTGCTATTAAGTTTCAGCTGTAAAGAAGTGCTTCTATAACTGAAGCTTGCCGTTATTAGATTGTTCGGTTGGCGATGTAGTAAAATTAAAAGCGAACGATATTAGAGTCGCATAAATGGCGTAAGTGGCTCTGTGGCTGATTTAGTAACTTGCACTGTGCAAGAGGTTTTGACTCTGATGTGCCAGCTGTCAGGAAGGGAAAAACCATGAGCTGTATTGTAATACATTCATGGTTCTGTGGCTTTCTTTCTTTCTCTCCCTATCATGGTCTCGCCTGCCAAGCTCGAGCCTCATTAGTGCAAAAGGGATTCCTACCTAAATGGACTTGGACCAGTGCCAGCCAGAGGCGAGAAAGAGAGAGAGAGAGTTAGAGAGATGTGAAATGAAAAAAGAAAATAAACATATTCTAAAGTGAAAGGCTCAGTGTGAGTAAAATGTGTGGAAAGCATTTCCTGAAAAATTCAATTCAGCAAAAAAAGTAAAAAAGTTCTTAAAATGTGTCACAGACTTGACTCATTCTTTTAAAGAAAGAAAGAACCATACATGTTTTTTTTTTCTATTTTGCCACCAGCACCCGTTATACTGAAAACAAAACAATTTGCATTTTATTTCTGCAGTCAGAAATGTTTGTTCCCCTTTTCAGTACCTTCATGGGACATAAGAGAAGTCAGAGTGCTCGAGAAACTCAGAACCTTCTGGAAAACAAACAGATTGTGCGTGCAGAAGGATATATCTTCCCATCATCCACAGTTTGTGGCCTTTTTTATTCTCTCTGAATTCATATCGACCTCTAAGTACTCTTAAATGGCACAGAAGTGCTTTGATGTCCATAGTGGCATTGCAGGCTAATGCTGCCTTTTATTCTGTGTTGAAGTGTCATGGACTGTTTGTAGTCTTTGGCTGAGGTCCTGAAATTATAAACCCTAAGACTGAATCATAATTATCATTTATTGTTAAAAATTATTATCAATTCTGACTCAAACTCAGTGATAGAACAAAAATGATCTAATTTAAGTGATAAATAACTAGGAATGCAAATAATTGTATTAGTATACTGTGTACTACACCGGGCGGCACAGTGGCGCAGTAGTTAGCTCGTCCACCTCACAGCAAGATGGTCCCGGGCTCGATTCAAGGCCTCGTGGTGCTTCTGTGTGGAGTTTGAATGCCCTCCCTGTGCTTGCGTGGGTTTTCTCCAGGTACTCCGGTTTCCTCCCACAGTTTCAAAAACATGCACAGTAGGCTAATTGGCTGTTTAAGATTGCCCCTAAATGAGAGAGTGAGTATAAATGGTTGTATGTGTGTTGGCCCTGCAGTGGTATGGCGAGCTGTTCAAGGTGTACCCCGCCCTCACCCAGAGTCGGCTGAGATGGACACCAGCCTCTGCGTGACCCTATGAAAGAATATACTACACTGGAGCATAAGAAAAGCATGAGCTACAATGACATCTTTTTGAAACGTATTCAGAGTTTAGTACACTACACACACACACACACACACACACACACAAAAAATCCAACCAAATCAAACTAACATGAGATTTTTTTTGGTTTATTTTAATATTTTATTTATAGTATAACAATGATTGTCACCTGCTTAATTCAAGCATTACCCACTCGGGATAATGCCTATTAAACCCAGAGATAGTCAACCAATCAGATTACACCCTTCCGGAGTAGAATACACTAATACATAATATCTGCTCTTGTATTAAAATAGCATATAAAAGTGCTTTAAAGGGATAAACTGTTTGTTTGCTTTGGAACAGTAGCACCGTTCACCCTCACATATTTGTGGTATTGTAGAAGACCAGCTGAACTTCAGTACTTCAGTTCGAGGGTGCTTGATGTTAGAAGTGTCCTCCTGTTTATTCTCTTGTGTGTGTCCACTTTATCACCACCCATGTTTAGCTAACAAAGCCTCTGTGTATGAGAATTTATAGCTGAGAGAGTAGAGACAAAAATATGAAAAAATAAAAGAAGCAAACAGTGAGAAAGGATCCTAACTTTTAGACCTGTGTGTGTGTGTGTGTGTGTGTGTGTGCCTTGTGTTAATGTTTTTTTTTTTTATTCATCACCAGCATGTTTCCTGTCCTGTGTGTCATCTACACACACCTGTTGATTTAGTCATATTTTACTGTTAGTTTCTTCTGCTTATCAGCAACAAAACACAAAGCAGAAATGTTATTCTTCCACATATTTAGAAATATTTAGAAATGATCAACCATGAACCAACAAAGATCAGAGAAAAGCACAAATAGGAAGAGACGTGGACAGTGATATGAATGCAGATGGGCTGATGAGGATGTAGAGATAAGGAAAGAGAGGGGAGAGAGAGGGAGAGAGATAGAGGGAGAGGGAGGGAGGACAGCACTCAATGTCCTAACCCTTTTAGTGAGATTAGTTTGTAGCATAATGGCTCACACGCTCCTGTTATTCATCTTCTGACTCAGCTCTCTCTCTCTGTGCCTGTACCCTCTCACAGAAATGAGTTGCTCTCATTTCCCTGTGTGTTGTCAGCCCCTCAGAGCGGCTCGAGCGTGCACGGAGAAGCCTCACAGTTCTGACAGTGTCACCTTCTGCAACAGTGTAGATACTGTCACTGCTTCGGAGCTTCTCCAACTACACATATCCACCGTTCCCTCATCATCATCATCATCATCATCATCATCATCATCATCTCTCTCTGCCTCATATTTAATTCAGTCTATTTTTCATCTCATTACTGGCTGCAGCACCATCACCTGCACCCTGATTGCTTCACTAAATAAATGCCTATTATAGATAACCATATAAATTGTTAAAATAAGCAGTGTGGAATCTCACCGGAGGCTCCAGCATATCTTCATCCTTTATCTTATCTCTAACTGTCACACTTTTGCACACGCTGCGCTCTGTCCCTTGCTAATAGGTGTCTTCCCTACACTTCTCTTCTTTACACTTGTCTCCATCATCCTCTTTTTTTCCTGCCTCACTGCTCCCATATTTTTCCCTTCTTTCCACCATCTTCCCAACTTCACCTGCCTCTCCAACAGCATTTTTAGAGGTTCACTTCTTCTGAGGGAGTAAAGGACTATAGGAGAAGTGTGTGTGTTGGCGGGTTGGGGGGGTGTGTGCATGGAGTAATTGGAATGCCTGAGGGTAGATGGGTACTGGTGTGGAGGGACGGACCATCCCTAAACATGAAATATTAACTTGCCTTTTCATCTCAGCCTCTTTGCTGATGCTCTCTAATTAGATTCCTGTCTTGTCAGGTGTGCTGTTTTTACTGCATACTGAATCTCAGATTATACTCAGATTTGTTATTTACGCTGGCA
Organism: Neosilurus hyrtlii; assembly: GCA_028564935.1. Lineage (NCBI taxonomy): Eukaryota > Metazoa > Chordata > Actinopteri > Siluriformes > Plotosidae > Neosilurus > Neosilurus hyrtlii. The sequence continues at coordinate 31,439,954 of JAOUQZ010000044.1, forward strand.
GATATCTTTAGCCCAGCCGCTATAATGTACTAATGTACTGTCATATTAGGGGAAAAGTCTGTCTCTGACACTTTTCTTAAAACTGAATTTACTTTTGACAGCTCACTAAGTTAACTCTCTTAAAATTCCACCCTATTATACTTTCTTACCCTCAGCCAAGGCGAGACATTACAGGTACGGTTAAAAAAAAGAGACATATTTTCCTGAATTCGAAAATTGGGAAATAGTACTACCAAAATACTGCGGTTTTAAAGGGACGCACTAGGAGCTCACCTGTGTCCATCCTGAATAAAAAATAATAAAATCAAATTTTTGTGTGCTTTTTGCTTAGGTTCCCATGTAGTATTTACTCAGATACTTATGCAAATCAGGTGGATGTCGTAAATTGAATAGTTCCCTCTAAGCTACTTTGCAGGGCAGCCTCTTCACTTCCACTTCATTATTTTTAAATTATTGTTGGATTAATGTTTGATAATATTCTATCAGAGAGTATAATAATGTTTTTAATTATCATTATTTTTAATCGCAAGTATAATATGAAATATTTATAGATTTTTTTTTTTATTTTGTCATTTAATAGTTTCTTTCCTCCAGCAAACTTTTTTGAATAGCCTCTCAATAGCATCCTTATTGTCAAATAAAAATGTTGATTTTTTTTAACAAAAACATGTGCAGTTTTATTAACAATGCAAATTTATTATTAATTTATGTATAGTTAAATAAATAATGCCTCTATTTAAACTTTTATTTTTAAATTGTATTACAGGAAATGTGGCAATAACCTGGCAGAGATTAATCATGATTGTTATTGTTAAAATAAATAAATAAACCAACAAACAAATAAATACAGGAATAAAAATAAAATCAGTAAGTATTTTGAATTATTTCGTGACCACAGTGAAAAGCTCTGAAAGCTCTGTATTCCTCATTCGTGTGAGGAATCTTAGTCTGAACCCAGAGACAGGGACAGACCCAACGACCACGAAGCGTTAATGGATAATCAAATGTGATTAGATTTTTCAGATGGACCTCAAGTAACCCACAGTAATGTTTTCCTGTTTCACTTTATGACTGGTTCCTGGAATTGGCCTTAGTAGGGCCGAATGCTTCCTTTTTTTACTTAGCAGCAGTGTGAAAAATGAATAAAACATCAACTGCGTCAACTACACATGAAGAATTTCTCTAAATTATTAATTGAGCATTAGACGCAGCACCCTTGTGGACAAAATGGTCCAGCTAACTAACTTGGCTATGAATTATAAATGCAGAACAACACATGAAACTTGGAATGTGTTAGTGGTAGACTGATCTCGACATGCTTGCTTTACTTGCATTCCGTTTACAGAAATTCAGACGTATGCTGAAATCTTTAACGAACATGTCAGAGGTGACCGTCTGAAAAAGACTCTCTGAGATGACACGAGGAGGAAAATGAACTCAGAAGGAAAGCCATCTTCCTCTGGTGGGATCAGAAATAGGCAGCAGATTGTGAATACATGGGATGAATACATGAATACAGAACCAACTTTAGGACAACAAATCTGTAGTATTCAGACTAATTGTTTATTTCCAAGGTAATTTGAAGATTTGAAGTATTTAGTCTGTTTAACCTAACATTCCTTTATATTTCCTTTCTCTCGTTCTCACTTTTTTTAAATGGCCCAATGTTTATAACTTGCAGTGTCCTTGGTTTCAATGGGTCTGACCCAAGATACCTTCAGCAACAATCAGTAACAGAGCAAAAATACCTGTGGGTTAAAAAAAAAACAGAGGGAAAACTGACCTTGATGCTCCTACACCGATTATCCGGAAAGAGAGCGATGGGGAGGGAGGCAGGGAGAGGGGTGGGGTGGGGTTTGGCGTTGGTTGAGAAAAGGGTGGTGTTCATTTCTCTGGCTTTAGACTTAATGATCAATCCATCTGTGAGGCATTTTGAGTGCTGGTTGAGATTCCCTCAAGTAAGCACAATGCTAATGCTAATCATAATGACTCAGATTTACAGTATAAGCTTGATTGATGGGATCATGCACAGTGCTTTAAAAGGAACTCAATGATATATGTATACTTATGATTTGCGATTTAATATCCCTCAGTTCATGCACATTGCACCACTTTCACTGATCATTCTGATTCATTCACGATCTGTTCTGTTCCGCCCAGCATGTGACATTTGTTGTTGTAGTCATACATACCATACTGACATCTAATACACAGCACAGTTTTATACTACTAACTAAAGTATTAGGCAGCACAGTGGCATGGTAGTTATCGCGTCCAACCCACAGCAAGAAGGTCATGGGTTCGAGCCATGTGCCCAGCGAGGGTGTTTCTGTGTGGACTTTGCATGTTCTCCCAGTTCTTGTGTGGTCTCATGTTTTCCAGTTTCCTCTCACAGCCCAACGACATGAGCATTGGGCTAAGTGGCTGTTGTAAATTGCCCCTGGGTATGAGTATGAATGATTGAGTGTGTGTTGGCTCTGCGATGGACTGGCAAGATGTTCATGATGTACCCTGCCTTCTCTCACACACTAATAAAAGGTACAGTGGTTCAGAAAATGAAATGACATGACACCCCTAAAGCACTAGGCTAGGTCAAAATGCATGTTCCAGACAATCCAGACAAGATTGCCATGCTATATTCACCAGGCTGAAGTCAGCAGACATCCATTAGAAAATAAATTGGCAAGCGTGAATGGTTCACAGTAGACATTTTTATGGGCAACTAGAAAGACAGTGAACACGAGATTCTTTCACATTTAAGTGTATCTCACTTTGGGCTTCCATGTGGCACGAGAGGGACGTGTTTGTGAGTCTAAATATCTTTGATGGGATTTAAGGGAGAGGAACAAAACTGGCCATGCTGTCTATATGGAAGACAGGATATCCTTGCTCTCTATCTATCTCGCTATGTGCAGAGCCGATCACAGGGATTTATCAGCTCTTGCATGTAGAAGAGGGTAGATAGCACCTTAAACCATAGGTGCATGAGCTGCAGCGTGAAAAATATGTGATCGTCTGGCTTCATGTGTCTTGCAGGAAGCATGTGTTAGTCTTCACACTCCCTGGTTCGCAGCAGATGGCTGGTGGGTGGGAATGGGCAGGCGACCAAATTGGGGAGAAACATGGCAGAAATAATTATAAATGTGATTGGTGGAGTTTCTTTATGTGGTGATCTCAGGGATTAGAAGATCTTGGCAAGGGCTGCATTTCTGAAGTTTCATTCTATATCTTTAAATTTTAGAGCGGCACTGTGGCGTAGTGGTAAGCACGTCCGCCTCACTCCAAGAAGGTCTTGAGTTTGACTCCTGTGCATTTGTGTGTGGAGCTTGCATGTTCTCCCCGTGCTTGCAAGGGTTTCCTCCTAGCACTCCGGTTTCCTCTCACAGCCCAAAGACGGGCACATTAGACTAATTGGCTGTTGCAAAGTTTGAGTGTGAATGGCTGTATGTGTGTTGCCCTGCAATGGTCTGACGAGCTGTTCAGGGTGTTCCCGTCTTCACTCAGTGTTGGCTGAGATAGGCTCCAGCCTCCCAGCGACCCTAGTAGGGGGTCAGCAAATGAATCAGTGAATGGCCATTCAGGTTTTAAGTATTATTATATACAGTATATACTAATTTCCTAAACAGCATGCCATAAAATATAGTCTTGGGATTGAATGAGAGCTGAGAGAGACGGCCTTAGGTCTTGCTCTAGCATTAGAAGTGCAGTCAGATGATCAGGGTTTATGCTATAAGAATAAATAGAATGATGACTTAAAGCAGCTGTCTTTACATGACTCATGCAGACTTTCAAACAAATCAGCTGCCTCTTTTTTTTTTTTTTTAATTTCATTTCTTTTCATTTTCACTTGGTCAGTGTGATATTTTCTTGGGGTTGGTATAGCGATACTTTCACTTCTTATTCCTTACCTCTCCTCCTGTCTCTTTCCTGTCTGTGTGCCTCTCTTCCTGCTTTATTTGTTCCTGTCCTCGCCTCTCACCGATCATTCTTCCCTGTACCTCGTGACTGTGTGTGTGTGTGTGTGTGTGTGTGTGTGTGTGTGTGTGTGTGTGTGTGAAAAGCTGCAGCTGTTGTTCATGCTCTTGCACCTGTTTCTGTCTCATCATGGTAGTGATGACTGATGCAGGCCTTACATGGACCCACCCTGACCCTTTCACACCCCACAGAGCCCCCCCCCGAAGCATGGCCGCACATGCACACACACACACACACACACACACACACACACACACACACACACAGTTAGTTTATAATTTTATACATTTCTACACTTTCACAGTACACACAGTTTATAGCCTCAGTGCTAAACCCACCATACACTTGGTTACTCTGTAGATCACTTTGTGTGTATGCGCTTAGTGACTGTAGTGCTTCTGTACAGTTTCTCAGCTCACTTTTACCCCATCTATCAATCGATAGGGACCATACTAGTGGCACTAGTACAAACCAGAGTTTATAAGTTTCTTGGTGCTATGTGCTAACAGTCTTGTGAAAATGAGCTACAGTAAATAATCCTGGATGTGTATAATGTACCAATTAGGCTCACAGATAATCCACAACATTAAATAATAAATAATCAAACATCATGATGTGCTGTTTGTAAATAAATATTTTAAATCTTTTGGGAAATTATTGCTGTATTATTCTGGTGTAAGAGGAATAAAACACTCCAATTGTTTTATGTGACCCATCAACAAAAAATGAAGCTTTTTACTTTTTGAGTAATTAGAATTTTTTTGTGTAAATAATTTTTTTTCCCCGGTCATATCTTCATCAAATTTTGTTTGATCTGAAAAATATTTAGGTCATGTTAATGCTGAGAGTACCCTCTATATACAGTACCAAAGTTTGGACACACCTCCTTTTTCAGTTAGAATGAGTGGGTGTGTCCAGACTTTTGACTGGTACTGTATGTTATAGCAGCTGCTATCGTTTCCTCACCAGGCTCGTTTTTTTTTCCTTCTCCTGCAGTTATGCTGCTCTGTTCCATAACTCTTAAAAACTTTTTGCAGTTAAAGTGAGAGTACAATGGGATGGCCATTCAACTTGGAATTTGGGAAATCAGGAACTTGGGCAACATCCAACTGATGTTATTCCAATGATATAAACTCGTTTAATTTAAATTAAATACTACATGCATAGATATACATTTATAAATAACACTTTTTAAGTATATGTTTTCAGAAAAAATAACCAAAATAAATTGGAATTTTTAGTGTTCGGTGGTTTCAGTATGTGAGTTGTGGTACAGTGACCTCATTCTGTGCTTCTGGACCACATATATGCAAGTTCAGGAAGATAATTCAATACAATTCAATTGAATTTGGTTTTATTTGTATGGTACTTTTTTACAATTGACATTGTCGCAAAGCAGCTTTACATAGTAAAGGTATTGGTAAAGAATTTAAACATTTCTTCTACAAGCCCTACACATCCCCAGTGAGCAAGCCCGCGGTGACGGTGGCAAGGAAAAACTCCCTCAGACGACACGAGAAAGAAACCTTGAGAGGAACCAGACTCAAAAGGGAAACCCATCCTCATTTGGGTGAAACCAGATAAATATACAAACCATGTAGCAGAAACTTTACTATAGTTCAACATGTCTAGCTGGTTATCTTATAACTGTAACAGTTACTGTAGTCCTAAATAAGCAGTGAAACATCATCTTCACAGTTTATGAGTGTATATGAGGAGTCTACTTGCAAGATCTGCTAAGTTAAGTAAAAGAAAAATGAGTTATTTTCTTTAGCCTCTTTTAAAGTGGTACCTTTAAAACCTGCTAACTCATGCTATAAATTGTAGCAGAAGAAGCAAAACTGTGTCAGATAATTTCTGTGCCAATAAAAAAAAATCTGATTTTTCTTACAAACTGACCAACTTGACTTAGCAGGCTTTGCAAGTCGACTCCTCATATTTAGGTCTATTTTTATATTTAGGTGTGTATTAGTGCTGAGTGCAAGCAGGGACTCCGGCATGACTGACTATAACAGAATAACTAAAAGAGAGAACCAGGTAACAATAACTCTGCTTCATATTTGCCACATTACCCCACCAAGTAGTTCACTGATTACTTACAATGGTATTCTCTTTCCTGTTTTAGTGCTTAAACTCTTTTTATATAATTTTTTTAACAAAAGTGTTGTAGCTTCAGAATACAACTTCAACTATAGAATAATAATAATAATAATAATAAGTAGTTATATTTTCATTTGAGTTAATAACAGTCAGAGAGTGATCATGAGTAATGATTTCTTATTAGGTAATTATTTTTAATGCAGTTTAATACTGCAGAATCACTTTAATAACTTGATCAAGCTGAATAGAAATTTGCATGTACTTGAATATGCGCATATTTTTGCATGGGATTATTTCTCATTATATTATAAATCCCATTATAATAACAGCTACCCAGCAGGACATGATAACGTTTAATTGATATTAATATTAAGTTAAAGTATTAACATAATTCCTGATTCACTGGGCAGTTGTGGTTAAGAGGTTAACTGTATGTGCTAGTGACCAGAAGGTGAAGTGTTCAAATCCCATGAGTCATTTCCGAGCCTTTGAGGAAGTCCTTATATCTTCATCTGAACTGATCAGTGTAGACTGAGTGTTTTGTAACTAATTTTTAATGATGTAAATCCAATTTAGGTAGAGAGCAAGAGGGTATAGTGTGTGTGTGTGTGTGTGTGTGTGTGTGTGTGTGTGTGTGTGTGTGTGTGTGTGTGTGTGTGCACGTTTGTGTGTGATTTGGAAACGACATTGAAATTCTTATCACTCATATACCCTGAAGTTTTAGATATTGTAATGCCCATAACCCTGGTATAATCTTTAAGCAAATGTATTTGTATGCAGAGTGTGTGTGTGTGTGTGTGTGTGAGAGAGAGAGAGAGAGAGAGAGCATGTGTGTATATGTGACTCTGAATATCATTGGCAAGGCTTCCTTACACAGGCTGTGTTTGTTTTGCCAACATCAAAAACAGACACGCAGTGGCAGGCTAATTCTGTTTAGCGTCTCTGTCCTTTCTCTCATCTCTCAGCGCACACACACACACACACACACACACACACACACACACACACACACACACACGGTTTAACATGAGGACTGCATTAACTATATAGGGTTATACAGTGTGTGTGTGTGTGTGTGTGTGTGTGTGTGTGTGTGTGTGTGTGTGTGTGTGTGTGTGTGTGTGTGTTGGGTATGGGGGTGTATAAAAAAGTACAATAGTGATCATATCATTCATCGGTCAAATATGTCAGCCCTCCCACTGTGTGTACACTCTATAGTCTATAAAAGAATAAAAGACTATAGTAAGCATGAGAAATGATTTAAATTTTAACGATTATAATTTCACAAAAGGATGGCACGGGTGTTGATGATGGCTCTTTTAGTTTGTTTTAAGGGTATGTGGAACAATGATGAACAAAAAGATAATAAAAGAGACGTTCGAGTCAACGAGGAGAAGCAGCTGCTTCTTTTCATAATGAGGCACTGCGCTCCTGCTGTGGTGTGTACATTTGTCAGAAATATAAAGAAAACACTCCGTCATCCACCTGGACCTGAACTTCGCTGTCTGTAAAGAATCTTACAAATATCTGTAGTATGCTGTCTAAGGTTCACAGATAACAGTCCCCATCATACTAGATGTTCATGCCTGGCATATACTGTACTTCTAATCAACACTGTATGTGTGTGTGTGTGTGTGTGTGTGTGTGTGTGTGTGTGTGTGTGTGTGTGTGTGTGTGTGTGTGTGTGTG
>JAOUQZ010000044.1:31462225-31474000 GCA_028564935.1 Neosilurus hyrtlii
TATATATATATTTATATATAACAGAAGCAAACTAATACTGAACACTATTTAATCATTAAAGGAAATTTGGTTGTCACAGCAGCAAGACAGACATAGGGGCAGCCATAGCCTAATAGTTAGAGAAGTGAGTTTGGGACCAAAAGGCCATTGGTTCGGTTCCCAAACCAGCAGGAAAAATGTGTGGCAGTGGGAGAGTAAGCTGCACCTTTCCTTCCTCCATCTTCATGGCTGAAGTGCACTTGAGCAAGGCACCTATCCCCCAACTGCTCTCTGGGCACCCCAGTGTGTGGCCCACTGCTCCGAGTGTGTGTGCTCACTGTTTATGTGTGTGTGCTCACTTTGTATGGGTTAAATGCAGAGGTAATAAATTCCATTTTGGGAATAATACTGTTTTAAATTTAAAAAGCATATATTATTTCTATACACACGTACAGGAACAATAAAGTATACAAATATTAAATGAAAAAATAAAAACACTGAAGACAGTAAGGTAGTATTCCAGCACCAGAACAAATTAAAGATGATGACAAAAGTGAGGTACCAATCAATCAATCTTTCAATACAGAATATTTATTAAAATAAACTAAACTATTATAAATAATGTAGGGCAGTGGTGGCTCAGTGGTTAAGTTTCGGGGTTCAAGCCCTAGTACCACCAAGTTGCCACTGTTGGGACCTTGAGCAAAGCCCTTAGCCCTTAAATGTATTATATACAAAAAAATACTACTAATAATTATATATATATATATATATATATATATATATATATATAAAATATTCAAGATCACTGTTGGTCGCTGTGGTTAAAGGGCGCCTGCCAAATTCCATGAATGATCATGAGATATGAATGATCATGAGAATGGTGTAGTAAAAATAAAATAAAATAGAGTAGTGTAGATATGTATGTGGAAGAGTATGAAATGCAATAAGACAGAATGTGAAATAAAACAATAAAGTAGCATATATACTGAAAGAACAGTATAGTTAATTCCACATTGTGTTATGTGTTATTCAGCTGTGCAGGATAGATGTGCAAGGAAGTAATCAGTCTGGGACCTCATCCTGTAGCCTGGTATTGGCACTGTGCAAGAACCAGTCAACCCACAAAATGTTCATTTTGAGAAAAAACAAGATGAGGTTTTGTTTTTCTAAAATAACATTTTATTAAAAAAACTGTTTTGATTGATTGTACTATGATGCCTAAGTTCTACAGTATTGTGCTGGACTCACTTTTAATGGTCAAGTGGGTTATCTGGTTCTCACACGGTGACACAGAATTATAAAGTCTGATGGCTGTGGGTAGGAATGACCTCGTGTATCGCTCCTTATCACAACCAGATTGAATGAGTCTGTGGCTGAATGGGCTTTTGTAATGGCTTAAAATGTTATAGAGGGGGTGTAAGGCATTGTCCATGATTGTCCTCAGTTTGGCCCGGATTCTGTCCTCGACTACCTCCTCCAGACTGGCGAGTTTGAGTCTAACAACAGAGCCGGCTCTCCTGATGAATTTGTTCAGTCTGTTAGCTTTGATGCCTGCACCCCAGCACACTACAGTGTAGAACAGGGCGCTGGCATTAACATACTGCTAGAACATGAGCATCATCTTACTGCAGATGTTGCAGGACCTGAGCCTCAGGAAGTTGGGGCGGCTCATGGACTTCTTGCAAAGGGCGCTAGTGTTTGTACTAGTCAGTCAGACTGATGTGAACAAAGAACGGGGTGATTTGGTTTTTAATTAGGCTAGCGTCTGTAAGAGTGTAAAACATGGTGGCCATGAACAAATGACACTGAAGTGTGTTCCAGGTAGTCATCATCTAAATCTAAGATGATCCTTGTGCTGCGTTTAACTACCTCTTATAAGCTCCTGTTTCTGTTTGGCACAGGATGTGACAGTAGAATCTCCTTCTTTGGCGGCAAACAGTATGATGTTTGCTACCATCTTTTTTTCCAGTTCTGGGATATCACCAAACCCTAAACAATCATTATTTATAAATTCCTCACTGCTACATCAGAGGCTTATAACTCATAATTAGTAGTTCCACTAAAGCTTGTGTTTTATTTCGAGTGTGGTGTCATTTTATTTCTATAAATCCTACTGATCTTATGTAATGATAGATCTTGCATATGTTCCAGGTGCACACTTCAATGGGTTATTCACTACAATAAAATAATCCAGCAAGGTCTGTTATGTTACAGATCCTCTCAGGACTTTTATAAACTGTGGATTACTGTCAGGACATAGCTGTGGAGCAGGGTGTGCTTAAATTTCCCATCCTGCTGAGACACTACAGTATTATGCATGCATATTAAAGCTGTGGCCTGTAAGGACAATAGCCGGGATGGGTCTGTGCTAGCCCTGATCTTCACATCCCCTTCCTCCGCCAAAACTGCTAACAATGCACAGAGCAAGGATATTTGTCACGGAGTATGACATTCGAGATTTAAAAAAAATAATTCATTTGATATTTTTGTATATGTGTTTGTAGAGGATCTGAGTGCAGCTATCAGTTTCATTCCATTAACGTCCATTAGGTGATATGAAAATATGCCATGAATAAAGATTTGAAGAAAGACTGTTCCTGAAACTCATTTATCCAAACACATGTCCAAAAACTCTATAAACACACTCAGATTTCTTATGAAACCCAGACTTCGCTGTCTACCTTTTATATTTTATTACTACTTCTAAGTATTCTTATCACTGTTCTCATGTGCATTTCAAGATTCAATAAAATATTCCATCAAAATTCAATATTCATCTTTCCCCTCATCAGAACACTACTAAAATCATACTCTTCTCTCTCTCTCTCTCTCTCTCTCTCTCTCCCCCCCTCTCTCTGTTCCCTATAGGTCAGCCTGAGATTGATGAACCCATGACAGGAAAGGTTGCAAAGCAGGGAGATGAGGTCACTCTCAAATGTTCTGCTCGAGGCCATCCTGAGCCACAGTTCACCTGGAAACCCTCTGGCAAAGTGGTGAGCTTGTGTGTGTGTGGGTGTGTATGGGTGTGTGTTTGCATGTCTCATTATTTGAGCACATCTGCAGAATTGGGCAATTCATTTTCTATGTTTATCATTTAAATTATGAAGCAATTATGCAAATAATATACTGTAGCTTCATGAAATACTTAAATCCGTTTGGTTTGAAGGTGTTTTCCATAACTGCAGTTATGACATGAGGGACAGCTGTAATACAGATTGCAAAAATATATTTACGGCTTAATATAACAGTCAATAATTTTTATAGTGATGACTCTCACTTCAGAGAAACATACAATTAGTAACGCTTAAGTTTTCAATCAGAGAACAAATGACATGAAAGTTTTTGCAAGAGATCATCTCGTGATATGATTTAGGGTCATAAACAAGATGAAGGGACCATTCTGGCATGCATAGACCACTGTGGCTCAGCCCTTCATATGTGAACGCAACTATGCAGCTTTCAAATCCATCTCAGCCAAACCTACACCAATCCCTTCTGTCATTTAATACCTACAACGATACTGATCTGAAGGTCGCTGGTTCAGGCCCCACTATCACTAAGTTGTCACTGCCGTCCTCCCATTGCAGCTAACTGGGTTATCAAAGGCCAGCCATGTCTCTCACTGTCTATGGTAAGAGGCATGTAAAAGAACCACTGCTGATTTTTATCAAGAGGAGGCTGCATAGCCGTCAGTGTGTTTCTGCCCTGCGATGGCCCCTCGAGCTGTCCAGGGTGTACTCTGCCCTCACCCAGAGTTGGCTGAGATGGGTGCCTTTCTCCCCTACAATCCTAATTAGGATTAAACAGTTCAGAAAATGAATGAATGAATGAATGAATAGTTGGGGAATAAATAAAAAAAACTTTAATGTGGTAAGAGGTAGTTGTTTCTGGCAGCATCTCACCAACTCACTATTAATTTGAATTCTTTTATAACTGCATCCTGATATTATAAAACCAGCATTGTATTTCAATGTATATCAATAAAATTATCACATCTTTATATTCTCTCCCTGTGTGTGTGTGTGTATGTGTGTGTGTGTGTGTAGTCACTAGACATTAATGGGAATAAGTACACCAGCACCGTCAAACTACCAGCCACAGCTGATGTTATTCAAAACGGTGTCACTTGTGAGGCAACCAATACGCATGGTACAGCCAGTGAGAAGTTCATGGTCGAAATCCAGTCAGGTGGGTATTTTTTCTTTTTTTTATATCAGCTACTTAAATTAAAGGTCTAATTACGAATCGAAATCGAATACCTGCCGATCTAAGTTACCATCTCCTTTCTTTCTACAGACAACACAATCGAGCCAAACTCCAGTCCAGAAGGTAGACACTTGAGCCTGCTCTCTCTCATCTTCTCCTTCCTTTCTGGACTTTGCCTTCTCCATGTTCTGTAGCCCACTCTAGCTCTTCCAGCACTGTACATTGTATATTGCTAACAGAACCACTGTGTATATTGTATATTGTATTATGTTCCCGTCTTTGTATGATGTCCATCCCTCACTTTTCTGGAATTCCCGTCTGCCTTTTTTTTTTTCCCTGCTAGGGGACAATAAAGAATTTGGTTCTATTTTCCTCTCCTCTCCATCCTTCTTGTCTGTGCTTGAGGTGTTACCTTTTCTACTCTTTTCCTGCACCTTACATGTGCTAGAGTATGTGTGTGTAGTCCCTGTAGTGTACGTCTAATCATGGTGGTGGGTTTGTCACATGTATGTGAGTACTTTTTCCACTGTCGCCTGGGTTATGTCTATGCTTATGGTTTCTGCCATGGGACTGAACTCTTTTTCTTCTTACACTGCTGCTCAAAGGAAGCCCAGTGTTTTCAGCAGGTCTGTACGATTGCTGCTGTGTGTCTATGTGTGTGTTTGTGAGAGATATGTGAGTTTATGTATCATTCTAAGTTGTGTGTGTGTGTGTGTGTGTGCCTGCGCTAATTCATTTGAGGGTGGTTCCCTTGTTTTGTCGTTATTTCTCATGTGATACAATGTCAATGGTGTTTAATTGTAAAGTAACAATCCCTTATTGTTCCTTCTTGTTTCCTTCCCACCGTTTCTGCCACGCCCACCTCCTCTATACCTCCGCCTCTTTCTTTACTTCTCCCTAACCTCTATCAAATATTTTCCTCCTCCCATCCTCTCTTGTGTCCTGATGTCCCTCCTGTCCTTCTCTTTAAAACTTTCTCTTCCTCACATTTCCTTGTCGACTTACATTCTTTTATCATCCATGTTTTCCTTCCTTCCTTCTTCTCTTACCATATTCCCCTCCCTTCCTCTCTTCCTTCTGATACTCCCTCTTTCTTTCATACCCTTCTCTCTCTCTCTCTTTCATTGTGTGTGTGCTTTTAGCTGACTCTCAGCAGGGTGGCTCCAAAGGAGTAGTGGTCGCTGTGTTGGTGTGTGTGCTGCTGTTGCTCCTGCTGGTGGCTGTCCTGTATTTCCTCGGTAATAGGGGCAGGAAGGCCTGTCGCAAGAAGGAGGAGAAGGAACCGTAAGTACATAATGGGATCCAAGTAAGGGGGAACTTTAAATAGTTTAATAGACCTTTATGGTGTTCTATTGCTTTACCACTGGACAGTGCATGATACAGTGCATTTACTAATAACCAGAACAGGACTGACATGTGGAGAGATTCTCTGCGTATGTTTATGGGTCTGATCACGAAACTTCCCAACTTCAAACTTAAATAAAAATTTCCATGTTCCCAAGTTTACTTCATCAAAATATTTTGTTCATGCCTGGGAGTTAATACCATATCAAAATATATACATATGGCGAACAGAATTTTTGAAATAAAGTATGTCCATTCCTGTTTACACCCATTTCATGCTCAATTTTGTGACAAGTGAAAGACCTCATTATTCTCATGTCCTGCTGAGCCTCTGATTAGATCTCCACAGGTCCAATAACAAAATGAAACGGAGCACAGGTGCATGCACAACGAACCACAGAATTTCCATGTGCATGGCAAAATTCCTAAATTAGCACCAGGCTTAAAGCAGGATCGATGATAATACATAACTTTTCCTGTCCGTGTTACACACCCTATCTTGTGCACCCACCGATTACTGATGTATTTGCATTTATTGACTATAGATAACAGAGAAATGTTTAACATGTCAAGCATTATCATTATTAGCTAAAGCTATTTTAGTGAATAGAAGGCAGTTCATTCTGTCCATGTTACACATTGACTCTGTGAGTCGTCCTACTGTAATGCTGTTCTTCCAAGAAATATTATCCTGCATCTACCATGGTTAAATGCATATTAGGCTAATACATTACACAATGGGAAAATAATTTTTATAAATCTGCAGACAATGTAACCAGTCAGTGTCACACATTTCAGTACCAGTTTCATGATCAGACCCATATGCAAGTGTTTCTCTCCTTTCACCTTGTAGTTACAGTTGTTGGTGTTTTTTTTTGTCACATTTGGATAATTTTTCTAAATATGAATTAGATCAATAATTCCCCTTCCCGTCCCCATCCAGCTGTCCTCCACTGTTGCTTGGAGCACTTCTAACACTGCATCATGTGGAAAGGCTGCATTAAGTTAGACCTTATCGTTCTCATTTTTGTTACATGGCAATATTCTAATTGGATAAACACTACATTTTTAAAACACACACCACCATGTTTGATTCACCCCAAGCAATATTAGAAGCACATAAGTAGAAGCTGTCCTTGTGTTCACTAGCATTACAATTTCCTAACCACGTTCCAGCCTGACAATACCTGTAACCCTGTGTACAAAGTGAGGTCACTGAAGACACTTTTTGTCAAGGTTGGTGTGAAAGAGCTTAAGAGGAATACACAGAGTCCTGACCTCATCCCCTTTTAACACCCTTGGGTAGACCTGGAAAAATGACTGAGCCCTTAGGCCTTCTTTCCTAACTTCAGCTGCTGATCTCACTAAGGTCTAATTCAGCACAAATCCCCACATCAGTTCTTCAGTAAAATGGAATGTTTGGAAAAGAATGAAGGTTATTATAACAGCAAAAGAGGACTAAATCTGGAATGGGATGGTAAACAGGTTCGTGTGGGTGTAATGGCGCAAAATGACCTTTGACATACTGGCAATTAATGAGTCATGACAATTCACTGGTCTTAATTGCATTTGAGTGCAATCAGTCCACGGTATAACTAGCTCTATTCATATGTCCGTGCTTAGTACTCCGTTCCAGTGAGGTCATTTTTGCCATTATTTTGACAGGAGACCAGCCCATGTCTGTGGTATTTGCGACTTGTGAAGAAGCATTATTTACTCAGGTAGCCTTAGGCGGAATTAGTGCCTGTTGCACCTCCTCTGGAGGTCATAGGTCAGCTGCAGGGTCATCAGCTGAGCAGGACTGATCTACAGAATTTCGTTCCTTCAAACCCAGAACATTCTCTTAGTGGCGCAGTGGTAGACTCGTGATTTAAGATAGCCAAACAGAAAAATATCACAAGGGCCAAGGTCATGGGAATGGGCCGGCCACCCAACATCGCCACGCGAAGAGATTACCCGATCCGGAAACATTTTCCCAGTGCTTGTTTCCAGCGGTGAATGCCACCACTCCATCTTACTGAAACCAGATTTCTTTTCAAAGTCTGTTGGCCTGAAATTCTCAACCCACTGCTAGATGGCTTTCTAATCTGGAACATTTTGATTCCGTGTAATACTGAAAGGTCTTTGCAGCCTTCTGTATGGTAATCATGGAGTAGTCAATTGCTAAGAATGCTTCGACAGGGAACGCAGGGTGTGCTTCTGAACACCCCCCCCCCCCCCCTCACTAAGGACGGTTGGGGTTGGGCTAACAACAGATCCCACCTCACCAAGTTTCATGTGTGGAAATAATGATGAATGAAAACTATTGAATTTATAATAATATATTATAACAATATATTCACCTGTACGGTTGTGTGTGTGTTGGCCCTGCGATGGTCTGGCGAGCTGTCCTGGGTGTACTCTGCCCTCGCTCAGAGTCGGTTGAAATGGATGCCAGCCTCCCAACGACCCTAATTAGGATTAAGCACTTCAGAAAATGAATGGGTGTATGAATGATATTATAACAATATATTCACTTGTACGGTTGTTTGTGATGGCCATGTTATGGTCTGGCGAGCTGTCTAGGGTGTTCCCAGCTCTTTGCCCATAGTCGGCTAAGATAATGCTAAATCATCTAAATCATTTAGACATCTAAATCGACTACCCTCAGTGACTGTTGCTAGGAGAGTTGAGCATTGACTAGCCACTGTTTTTATGTGTGCCAGGTATTTGCCTTCCCTTGTGAAAAGCACAAGTTCCATTTATAGTGCAGGGAACTTAGCAATCGATCCATCTGATGGAAGACAGAGCTGTTACTGTACTGTACCATGCTATGCTGTCCGGTGGAAAAGTTTTATTTTTGGTATTTTGATCACATGTCCTCTTTACACGAATTACAGCTGCACTTTCTGGGGGGTTCTAAATATTATATTGTTACAATGTACAGTACTGTGGTATTTGTAGTCATATTTAGTAGCATTTGAACGATTGATCATTTTACCCTCTCTGATACAGTGCCTACTGATGTGGTGATATACTTCAAGAAATGACACATAAAATTCTAAAGAAGAATATTACATCTACTAATAAATTTTTTAATAGATTATTTAAAAAGCTAATTCTAATAAGTTCATCCTTAATAAATATTAAGAATTATTACACCAGTTATTTCAGTTCTATTAACATTATGCAACATAAACACTGTATTTCATTTTAGCATTTTTGAGACCAGTTTTACTGTAGCTATGATGTAGCTATGAGGAAAAGGGCAAAGGACCCATTCCGTAAACATTTTATAAATCATATAAACCAATAAAGTACTTTAATGTGTGCAATTCCTGAAAGCTGAAAACATTTGTACGTTTATTGCACTGGACTTTTTTTTAAATTAGCTTTTGACGCATTGTATAAGCTTTGCATTAAATTTTCTGTTCACTTTCTGTGTGGACTGTTTGATGTGTATGCACAGTACACCTGGGGAAGAGATGAAACCCAACGAGAAGCCCAATGAAGGATCAGGGCTACTCAAAGAGCAAGTATGAGGTCAGAGGTCAAAATCCATACCCTTCTGAAAAGAAATTATTGGTTGTGAACATGTCTTGGGTTATTGCATGGTGCTATGGGAACTGAAGTGTCCATTGTCCTATTCTGTCCTTTCTTCTCCTTTAGTGATATGAAAGAAGAATGTGGACGAAGACAAATCATCTGAGGAATTGAAAAGCAGCAGGGGTGCCTGTTTTTCTTTTTTTTTTTTTTTTTTTTTTAGGGAGGCACCAACCTGAGACAGAGGAGCAGATATATTTGAGCTGTAAATTATGTTTAGGGTTGGGGAGTAAGACAGCGCAAGAAACACTGGGTGGGGTTTGACATAGTGGTCAGGGGTAATTTTTGTAAAAGTGGTTTTCTGTTTTGCCCCCCCCCCCCCCCCCCTGTTTTTTTTTTTTTTCTTTGCTAAAGTGCTAAACCAGTCACGCAAATCATTGTTCACTAATCATGACTCTGCAGACTAGCTATGGAAAAGAAAGCATCAGAAACTCAATCCAGCTCCGGGCATACTGCCAAATTTCTTTTTTTATCCCAGAGTCTAGAGTTTTTAATTAAATCACCATGCCACTGGATTGATCTTGTGCCTGTGCACTTCTCTTTTCATCTTAGTCTGCATTAGACGCTGCACTTACTGTCTGTTCCTTCACAATTCTTCTCCATGTGAGTGCACTGAGTCCTGTTGATCATCTTTAAAAACACTGCTCATAAGCATATGATTTATCCTGTATAAACTGCCTGATCGTGGATTTGCATGCTACTGAAAAAAGCCTGTCTTTCTTCTTTCCCTACACTGTATGTATAGAAATGTTTGCTTTTTTTGTATCTGTATTACATGTTAGATTCTTCTCCAGCCCTGCAAATCCATCTGTAAAGTTTGAGCAAACCAAAGGCATGAAGATTGCCATGGAACAAGAGATGAGAAAGTGAGAAATTCAAGGTCACACCACTGAACACTTGGATGTTTACAGGCCAAAAAAGGAGATACTTGTGTTTATTTTCTAAACCATGTAACCTTACAAAGACTGAAACCATTGAAGACAGAGGAGAATGGAAAACTCTGACTGCCCAAATGTCCATCATGGCACCCCTATGATCTCATAGGTCATGGGAAGACCAGACTAGTCTAGAATCTTGAATCAAAAATGTCTTCTTTCCCCTGAATGCCTCAGGAGAACCTGTTCATGTTCAAAGAGTTTGTTCGTTTAGTAATCTACAAGCCGGTGAAGAGAAACACAGAACCCATCATTCACCTGATAATTAGACTTTAACGCTGGGTAACATGTCCTTTAGTTCAAGGAGTCTGTCATAAGTCTGCACCCTTGCACAGTATTAAGATTAGAAATCCTGTTGTTTCTCTTGGGTGATTATGTATTAGGTTGTAAGAGGTATTTGAACTATTATTTGTAATGGGGGGGGTGTAAAATGTGAATTGTTCACAGGTATATCTGCAATTGGACCTGAAAGGAACTTCCAAAGCAGCAGTACTGCTACAGCCCATATCCCAAACCACATGACCTACTGCTTCTCACTCCCTCCATGTGCCTTTCTCAGACCTCCTTTATTTATATACAGGGGATCGTGTCTATTTAAATGTCTCCAGTGTATCATTCAGTTCTAGTTTCAAGGCCTTGTAGAATTTGAGTGTAAGTAAATAGTGAAGAGTCTCATCAAATAAAGTAGATATGGAAATGTTGGGATTTTAGCGACACACACATCTGCTTCAGATTTATTTCTTTTTTTGAAACCAAAAATATGAGAGTCTCTGAAGGCATTGATTAGGAGGCTTCACTCCCCAAAAGTCGACCCGTCTTACTGCCGTTATGTCCATGAATGTCCATTTTTTTCATTGTGATTAAGTGAATATGTAACATACACACAATCTGTGCTCCTTTCCCACAAACCCGAACAAAGCAGAGTAATTACAGATGCTCTAAGTGACGTCACATATGAGTTAACAGTAATATGATGAGGCTGATTGGTGACGTCCGTATACCACATGTGGAGACTTTGATTTGATTATCATCTAACTACTGACTTGTGTGAGTATGTTAATCTGTGATTCTGTATGTATGTGCTTTTATAGCTACACATATATACTCTTCACATGCTCAATGCTTTTCTGAAGCTTGTGGTTATAGGGCTTACCCTTTTTCAGACTGGCGCCCATGTCGATTACATGATAAAATGTAATATACAAATAGCTGACTAGGTATATTTCATGTTTAAGTTATGTTTTTGTTTGAATTTTTCCAGCTGTAACTTCATACCAATGTATCAGTGCGATGTGGATGAGCATTATAGCCATTTGTTAATTCCGTGAAAACAACATATTATTTGTGCAAATTCTTTTATTTTTAATTTTATTATTTTTTTTAAACAATGATTTGTATTGAAACTACTGAATTATCGCTTCTATTTGATATCTGTCACATTCACTGGTCTTACAGGTCAAGTTTGGGTATCTTGTCATGAATTTTAAAGTATTGTGACTGCTTTCTCCTTTCTGATGTATATTTTGTGGTCTTAGTTGTGAGCTTTGTAGCCTGTTCTTCCCTTTTGTGCAACTGTGTAGAATTTATATTGACAAAAAAAATCCCACACCTTACCTGTGTCCTGTAGTGTATTATATTCGCCCCTCCCTCGCGCGCGCACACACACACACACACACACACACACACACACACACACACACACACACACACACACACACACACACAC
>JAOUQZ010000047.1:23787-33842 GCA_028564935.1 Neosilurus hyrtlii
TATATATATATATATATATATATATATATATATAGTAATCAAAGACGATGGTCGAACAACAAATTACTAGTATGAGGAAGCGTTTTTTTTGGCTGAGCAGCTTCTATTAAAGTTATTCTACTTTGAACTCTGTCTGTTTTACACCAGGTTGCCAACGCGCTCTGGATTGTTAGATCTAACAGTAGTGCAGGTTTATACTGTGTTGCTGTTTCTGTAGTAAATGCTCATTCATAGGGACTTGTTGCTAAAAAACCTACTAAAACGTGTGTAATCTCCAGTGTCAGTGCTTTATAAGAGTCACGGATGAAGCTGTAACTTTTTATTTAATCTTCTTCAGGTTTTGCATAATTTTTTAACTTCGAAATAAAGAACAAAGAGAGACTACTGAGAGCTAGACTGTTTATAGCCGTAATAACCTAAGTGACAGCTGGAGTTAACTCATTTCAGGAAGGAATATAATGTATTGTTGATTAACAAGAGGAATAAAATACTATGAAGTGTTCTGTTACAGAAAATCATTAATGTCACAGTACTGATCTCCAGTGTGTGTGTGCGTGTGTGTGCGTGTGTGTGCGTGCGTGTGCGTGCGTGTGTGTGCGTGCGTGTGTGTGCGTGCGTGTGTGTGTGTGTGTGTGCGTGTGTGTGTGTGTGTGTGTGTGCGTGTGTGTGTGTGTGTGTGTGTGTGTGTGTGTGTACGCAGGAGGCTTTGAAGGTGATGGGGTTTACAGAGGAAGAAATCTGGGATGTGTTGAAACTGCTTTCTGGAGTTTTACACATTGGCAACATTGAGTTCATGACAGCAGGGGGCGCTCAAATCACCTCTAAAGGAGGTCAGTGTTTATTCATTCATCCATTCATTCATTTTCTGAGCTGCTTAATCCTAATTAGGGACGCGGGGAGGCTGGCGCCAATCGCAACCAACTCTGGCCGAGGGCGGGGTACACCCTGAACAGCTCGCCCGGCCATCGCTATGCCAAGACTCACACAACCATTCACACTCACACTGACTCCTAGGGGTGATTTGGAAAGGCCAGTTAGCCTACTGTGCATGTTTTGAAACCGGAGTACCCAGAGGAAACCCACGCAAGCACGGGGAGAGCATGCAAACTCCACACAGAAACGCCTGAGCTGGGAATCGAACCCAGGACCTTCTTGGTGTGAGGTGGATCTGATAACCTCTACGGCACTGTGTCGCCCGAGCAGTGTGTAGTGTGTGTCAAATTAACCGTATTCATCGTTTCACATACGCAAAACAAATATCCACCCTCACAATGGAGTAAGAGTTATCTGTCCATCAGTCCTCTCATGTCTGAGTTTTAACAGGCTTCCATTCTTCCATTAACTCATTCTAGCTTTCAGTTCTGCTGTTATTCTATAGTATTTAATCCTACTTGCATTCACCTACTTTTATTTGATACGATTTTCATAAAATCCTGCATTTAATTCTTATATTTAATTCAACTTTTATTTATTTAAATTTTCATTCAATCCTACTTATTTTTAATCGTATCTTCATTTAAACCTACCTCTATTCATATTTTTTTTTTTCATTCGGTCCTCTTTTCATTCAATCCTGCTGCCATACAATCCTACTTTTAATAAATCCTTTTTTATTCAATCATTCCTTCATGATGTCATACTTTCTTCAAAACCTATTTTCATTCTGTTGTTAAAAAAAAGGATTTTTAATAGCAATAACAGTGCTGAGGATATCACGTGATGAAGACATGGCATCGCACATCGCATACTGTTTAGCTGGTAATTTTGGTGAAAGAATTGTCCCCTATTCTTTTTCTGCAGGGCATTAAAGGGATAATGTGTATACTGTGTATCACAGGGAGGCTTGGACCCATCTCAGCCGACTCTGGGCGAGGGCAGAATACACACTGGACAGCTCGCCAGGTCATCACAGGGCAGAAACACCCTTACGGCAGTATAGCCTACTCTTTTCGAATGACAGCAATGGTTTTTTTACATGTCTCTCACCACAGACAGTGAGAGACATGGCTGGCCTTTGATAACCCAATTGGCTGCACTGGGGGAGATACCAGTGACAACTCGATGATAGTGGGGCTTGAACCCCTGACCTTCAGATCAGTAAACCAGCTCCCTTCGACCAGGCCATCACTGCACAAGGACCTAGGAAGTTATGTTCACAAAAGTGTATATGTAACTCAATTTAAAGTAAAAGTCCTAGTCTTTTATTTACCAGTTAAAGTTAACATTTATAGTTCAGTTCCCCTGTCTAGGAATATTGCGCGCTGTGAAGGGTTATGGAAAGACCTGGCAACCTACCCTGTAAAAGCTGCACGCCTGGACTTTTCTGGGTTTCATGGATATACAACAGTCTAATACCAGACCAGGGGTAGTGGTGGCATGGTGGTAGGGTGCTTGATTACTGATCCGAAGCGCGGGGATTCAAGTTCCTCTATCACTGGGGTGTCACTGCTCCCCCCCAGTTCCGCTAACTGGGTTTTCAAAGGCCGTTCATGTCTCTCACTGTCTGTGGTGAGAGGCATGTAAAAGATTGCTGACTTTCTAAAAGAGTAGGCTGCATTGCCGTCAATGGCCTGGCAAGTTGTCCAGGGTGTACTCTGCCCTCGCCCGCGGTCGCCAACCTCCACGCGACCCTAATTAGGATTAAGCGCTTCAGTGAATGAATGAATGATACCAGACTAACTGGACTACAGACAATCAAATGGAGTTTTACACATGAACTATTCTCAGAGTTGAAAATCCAGATCACAGTCACGTCACCGGTGGTGGGAAACCTGCCCCATTTTAAACTAGGGGAAAACAAACCACTTCG
Source organism: Neosilurus hyrtlii (assembly GCA_028564935.1). Classification (NCBI taxonomy): domain Eukaryota; kingdom Metazoa; phylum Chordata; class Actinopteri; order Siluriformes; family Plotosidae; genus Neosilurus; species Neosilurus hyrtlii. Next base: position 26,597 of record JAOUQZ010000047.1, read on the forward strand.
CTGTGAGAATACAGCCTGGATAACATGTTTACTCTGGGTTTTTTTGCTAATCTAGTGCTCTCATCATGCCTAAAAGCTGACGTGTAGTGGGCTATACATCTAATGTAAAGACAGTCATTTAAAGTTTCGAATGTTGCCACTAAGTGATGCAAGTAAGTAAGTGTCTGAGTGCCATCAACCGTTGTGCACTAAAGCCCGATGGAGCAGTGACCTCAGGGAAGATATAGGAATCTAAATTAATATTATAATTATGTTTGTGGCCTGCATTTTTTTCACTGGTGAGTTTATAACTGGGGGGAACCACTACAATGGATCTTCAACCTTAGCCTGCAGATTGGGAGAGTGCCCACTCTCTGGAAGACATCCCGCATCATTCCAGTTCTATAACCGGCCCAGAGAGCTGAATGACTTCCGCCCAGTGGCACTGACTTCACATCTGATGAAGACGTTTGAGCGGCTCTTCCTCAGACTCCTCAGACCTCAGGTGCAACACGCCCAGGATCGCCTGCAGTTCGCCTACCAGCCAGGTGTTGGTGTGGAGGATGCCATCCTCTACCTGCTACATCGAGCCCACTCCCATCTGGATAAGGAAAGTGGCACAGTGAGGATTCTATTTTTGGAGTTCGCCAGTGCCTTCAGCCCCATTTACTTCAGGACAAACTGAGCAGGATGGGAGTGTACCCCCACCTGATGGACTGGATCTGCAACTACCTCACTGGCAGACCACAGTATGTCGGGCTGAAGGACATCATGTCTGACATGGTGGTCAGCAGCACTGGAGCCCCCAGGGCACAGTGCTGGCCCCTCTTCTCTTCACCCTGTACACCTCGGACTTCTGCTACAACTCGGAGCTGTGTCATATTCAGATGTACGCAGATGACACGGCCATCGTTGGGTGTATCAGGGATGATAGAGAGGACGAGTATCAGAGACTCGTAGGGTACTTTGCTGCATGGTGCCACAATAACCACCTACAGCGCAACACCTCTAAAACGGAGCTGGGGCCTCATGTACAAAGACTTGCATGGAATTCCCACTGAAAAATGGCGTACGCTTAAATCCAGAAAACGTATGCAGAAAAAAATTCAGATGTATGAATCTGTGCGAACGCATGAATCCAAGCACATTTCCTTTGAACTTCCAAATCAACGTGGAATTGAGCGCACATGTAGGAGTACCCGACCCCTCCCTGTCCACGCCTCTATTTAAATATGCAAATCATATTTAAATGAACCCTGCACCAGAGATTTCCCTCTTCGCAGGATCAGAAAACCCTTAAAATATGAGGAAGACGGGGAGGCGCACAAGAATGTAGTGTTTGGCGCACTGTCCTCCGGCATTAACAACAAACACAGTACTGTGGGGTCAGAAAGGCGAACACACACAGAGTTTAAAAGGAAGTGGTCAGACATAAAGGTGGCCGTTATGCGAAGGACGGCTGCCCACCGCCAAGGTCTGGCACATTCAGGCGGGGGGACAGGAGAGGAGGACCTCACCCCGCTTGAGCAGAGAGTCGCCGCAGTCAGAGGTGACGCTGCACTTTCAGGGGGGGGTGGGAGGTCATGTGGGGTCTCTGATCACCCCCAAACTCACAGCCCTGTAAGATAGAAGTTCATGTGGAAATGTGTGCATGCTCTTCGGTTTGGCAAATTTAAACATGCCAGTACAAGGAAGAGGATCCAAGACTTTGACTCATGTTTAAATACGATTTATTTATTTTTTAAAACAGACAGTGGGACTGAGGTCACGCAGCCACAGACTCGGGGTTTCCTCCACCATCCGCGGCGGCTCTGGGTCACAGAAACGGGGGATTCCTGCTGCCCGCCCGACTGGCCGTGTCCTTCCCGCGCTGTGCTGTGCAATCGGTGCCATAAGTGACCGTCTGCTCACAGGCTTCCATACAAATATCAGTGACTCAGTAAATGCACTGGTGAATGGATGAAATCACCATCGTGCTTAGTGCAGCTTGTAGATCCCAACCATGTTGTTACTCAGGGTGTATGAATCGTGATTGAACCAGGAAACCTCGCCACAATGTTAGTTCACTGCATTTGTTCATCACATGTGATCTGTACAGTGATGGAATGAAAATGCTTCCTGTTGATATAAACTCATCCTGTGATGGCGCTTTTATAGCGCTTTTATATTTTTTTTTTATATTTTATAGGCGCTTTTATATTTTATGTGTGTACAGTGACAGCGCCGATTACATTATAAAAACCGGCTCTCACTGCAAAATGCGCTTTAATCAACTCTGAGGACTAAAGTTCACATAATAAACAGTTTCCCAGAATCACCTCTAAGTGTCGCCAAAGCACCAACAGCTGCAGAAACATGCGTACACCAGACATGAAGTTTGCGTGAAGCACCGCACATTTCCACGGACATTTCACTCTTCATACATCTGAACTTTTCCGTGGGAAAGTGCGTACGCAGCGTTTTTGTGTGTACGCTTCTTTTGTACATGAGGCCCCTGGTTATTGACTTTGGGAGGTCCAGACCATATTTAGCTCTTTATATTTACTTATATTACTTAATTTTTTTTTTATATTTTGTATATTAGCTAAGTGTTTACTGTTTATTCTTTATCTGTGTGCTGCTTTTCTTATGTGCTGTTGGAAATTTAAATTTCCCTGAGGGAGTCGCCCCAAAGGGATCAATAAAGTTAAGTCTATGTTCAGGTCTCTAAGTCTATATTTTTCATAGGCCCTAATTTTGATTTCGATGCAATGGATACACAACTGCCCTTAGTTTAATACCACGTATGCTGCCGTTCATAATAAAACGGATGACTAGAGATTTAAGAGACCTTCTCTACAGTTTGTCAGAAATGTATTTTTAAACCCATTAAATAAACAAACATATTTAAGAATCAAGAGTCTTTATTGTCATTATGTTCACACACAATGAAATTTTGTATGAGATTCAGTTTTAAAAAGGTACAAGCAAGGCAATAAACTGCAGTTAACACCGTCAAGAGCAGAATATAAACACAAGCAATTATATACACAACTTTTAAATAGAAATATAAAATAGAAATAGAAACTCTAAACACCTTTGAATAAAAACTGGACGCTAGGATGTACACTGAGGGGGTGTGTGGCTGTGAGGGAAGGTTGCGTGTGTGTGTGTGTGTGTGTGTGTGTGACGGAGGGAGTGGGAGATGATGGCTTTCACAGCTCTGGGAAGAAGCTGTTTTGAGTCTGGTGCTGTTGGTCTTAATGTTTCTGCACCGCTTTCCTGAATGAAGCGGTACAAACAGTCCATTTCCCACGTGGGTGGGATCCACCACGAAGCGATATCAGCTAACAATTGGGCCTTTACATATTTTATAAGACAATTTAAAAAACTTTTTCATGTTGTTATTTAAGATCATGTGTGTTAAGGTAAGGAAACATTAAGATTTGGTTTTGTCATCTAATACTTCGCAGTTTGTAAAATATTTAGCTTGATAATAATTCATTAATTAAATTTCCAAACTGCTCAATCCTCGGGTCCCGGGGGGCTGGCAGACACTAGTACACAAAATAATAACCTACATCTCAAAAAGTAAAAATCCTCGAGGGCAGATCGGTTTAGGTAATAGTAAATACCCGGGTATGCCACACAGTGGGTTGTTTGTCCACTGGTCAGCAATGTTGATCCCTACATCTCTAAATGGATCATTTGTGTTTATATCCCCCAAAGCCTTAGGAGCCAACCCGTCCTTATATATAGATCGTGCTGAGTAAATATTGACTTGTACTATCACAAAAATATCGCAGAAGAATAGAGAAGCCGTGCGTGTTTTTAAATCCCGAAAGCAATATTTTCCCTACTTGAATATGGCGCCAAGGTTACCATGTGACTCCGACGTCAGGCTGACATCACGCCGACTAGAAAAAAGGCTAGTAAAGGGTATCATTCCGGTTTTTTAATATTTTGGTACATTTAAAAACCAAAAAGCTTACAATGAGGCATTGCCGGTCTTTTATTATCCAACTCCACCCTGCGTGTTCCACAATGGATTATAGACACTTTTATTAAATCCAAATTTCATATAATTCTACTTTCATTTAATCCAACTTTTCATTCATTTCCTAATTTTATTCTTTCCTAGGTTCATTCCATCCTACTTACATTTAATACTAATTTTATTTAATTTTACTTTCCCTTACTACTTTGATTCGATCCTACTTTTTTAAATTTTACTTTAATTTATTTCTACTTTAATTTAATCCTTCTTTCATGTAATCCTACTTTAATTCAATCCTACTTTTAGTCCTACTTTCATTTAATTATTTTTTCATTGAACACTACCTTTGTTAAATCTTGTGGTCATTTAATCTTAGTTAAATTTAATTCGTCTTTGAGTTAATCCTACTTTCATTTAATCATACTTTTATTCCACCATACATTCATAAAGTCATACTTTCCTTAAATCCAATGTTTATTCCATATTCATTTTATTCGGTCTTACTTTCATTCAATCTTATTTTCATTTGTATCAATTGTACTTCATTCAGTCATACATTAACTCTGTGTGTGTGTGTGTGTGTGTGTGTGTGTGTGTGTGTGTGTTGTAGTTATCAGCAGTGTGTGTGAGCTGTTGGGATTAGATGCATTTCAGCTGTGTGAGGTTTTGACTCAACGATCTATCTTTCTGAGAGGGGAGGAGATCTGCTCACCGCTAACTGTAGAACAGGTGAAAACGTACACACACATACACACATTATATTTTACAGCATCACTAATAATGTAATGTATGTTGTATGTCGTGATGATTTTCTCCTCAGGCTTTGGACTCACGTGACTCAGTTGCCATGGCACTTTACTCTCAGTGTTTTTATTGGATCATAACACGGATTAATCAAAAGATAAAAGGAAAGGAAGATTTCAAATGCATTGGAATCCTGGATATCTTTGGCTTTGAGAACTTTGAGGTGTGTGTGTGTGTGTGTGTGTGTGTGTGTGTGTGTGTGTGTGTGCGCTCGCGTGTGTGTGTGTATGTGTGGTAATTGGACCATGTCATCTGACATGTTGTTATTTTCAGGTGAACCGTTTCGAACAATTCAATATTAACTACGCTAACGAGAAGCTCCAGGAGTATTTTAACAAACACATCTTCTCCCTGGAGCAACTGGAGTATAACAGGTAAATAAATACTACATCTGCACCCAGAATATAACAGGTAAATAGATACTGCACCTGCAGCTGGAGTATAACAGTTATATAAATACTGCACCTGCAGCTGGAGTATAACAGTTATATAAATACTGCACCTGCAGCTGAAGTACAACATGTGCATAAATACTGCAGCCAGAGTATAACAGGTACATATGTACTCTACCTGTAGCTGGAGTATAACAGGTAAATAAAAACTGCATCTGGAGCCAAAGTATACCAGGTAAGTAGATACCTGCAGCTGAAGTGTAACACCTACATAAATACTGCACTTGCAGCTGGAGTATGTTATTCGTCCATCGTGAGCGATGAGGACCACTTAGCCATCCAATGATTTAGATGAGTGATTTTATCTGTGGTAACGCAGGTGGCTGACAAGGCCGCTCCGTGCCTGAAAGGATCTGTGGCAGTATGGGCAGGGGATGGCGGCAGTTCTGATAGGCGGGTCGCTGATGCTGCTTCTCCTGATCTGCCTTCGCTGTTCTGCAGTGGCTGTTCTGTGGGTCTCAAACCCAACTGCACCTCTGTGAATAGAGGAGCGCCACACAACCGATCTTGTGCAGCCTGCTCCCAGGTGTCGACATGAACCCCAAATGATTTTAGTGACATCTTCAGGGTGTCTTTGAAGCGCTTCCTCTGGCCACCATGGAGGCGCTTGCCTATTTGTAATTCACTGTAGAGGAGTCTCTTTGGCATTTGGTAATCAGGCATGCGAGCTAAATGACCTGCCTAGCGCAACTGTCATCCCATCAGGATAGTGACAATGCTGGGCAACCCACTATGAGCCAGAACCTCTGTGTCTGGAATCCTGTCTTGCCATTTGATGTTAAGAAGCTTTCTGAGGCACGTTGTGTGGAAATGGTTCAACTTCCTTGCATGGCGTTGGTATACTGTCTACGTTTCACAGGCATAAAGTAATGATGGGATGATTATTGCCTTATATACCTTTAATTTTGTCTGCAGCTTTATGCCTTTTCTGTTCCTTTGCTGGCACTTAGTCCACTGAAGGTAGCACTAGCTTTAGCAATTCTGGTGTTTATTTCGTCATCAATTACAACGTTCTGGGACAGCGTACTGGCAAGATAGGTAAATTTTTTCAACACGTTTAGTTTCTGGCCATTGACTGTGATATTTGGTTCAATGTACGATCTTCCTGGGGCTAGTTGATGCATTACCGCAATCTTCTATGGGTTTATGGTTAGACCAAAGTGAGTGCAGGCAGTTGAGAAATTTTCGATACTGCGTTGCATGTCTGCTTCTGAGCCAGTACTTAGTGCACAGTCGTCGGTTTTTGCATTTAGGCTCTTAAGGTTGAACAGTTTTCCATCAGTTCGGTATCTGAGGCTAATTCCAACATAATTTCTCTAAAGGCGTCAGTCAGCATGGCTGAGAACATAAGACTGAATTTTGTTGGCCCTAGTACACAGCCATGCTTCACTCCGTTTGACACTGAGAAGGGCTCAGATATTTTTCCGTTGTCATGGACTTGTGCTTGCATACCATCATGGAGTTGGTATATTCTTAGCCATGATCTTCCAGAGCGTGTCGAAAGACTTGGTCAGGTCGACGTAGGTAGAGAATAGGCCGACATTTTGTTCCTGGCATTCCTCTTGCAACTGCCTTGCAGCAAACACCATGTCAATAGTCCCGCGCTCTTTCCGGAATCCACATTGACTTTCCAGCAGGAGTCCTTTGTTAAGGTGCGATATAAGGCGATTGAGAATAATCCAGGCAAATATCTTTCCTGCGACAGAGAGCAGAGAGATTCCTCAATGGTTCTCATAGTCCTGGTGATTTCCTTTATATATTCTTATACAGGTGTATGATTTGAACATCCCAGAAATCTTGTGGGATCATTTCTTGCTGCCACATAAGTTGGAACAGCTGGTGCAGCTTTGCTGTCAGGACTGAGCTGCCTTCTTTGTAGATCTCTGCTGGAATAGAGTCTGATCCAGGAGTTTTGCCATTTAAGAGCTGTTGAATCGCTTTCTTTGTTCAAGCATCAAGTTTTAAGTTTATTTGTCATATACAGGTAACAATGAAACATCACTACCGGCAATGAAATTCTTGGACTCAGAGCCCC
>JAOUQZ010000047.1:131876-142287 GCA_028564935.1 Neosilurus hyrtlii
ATGGATGGATAGATGGATAGATGGATAGATAGATAGATAGATAGATAGATAGATAGATAGATAGATAGATAGATAGAATATTGTGATAAATCAGCATAGATTTGTTGAATTTGTGAGCTAGGTTTACTTTTATTCTTTAAAACCTCTTAACATTTTTTTCCAACCTTATGATTATTGATTATTTAATATTAAATAACCAACAACCACAGAGAAGATTCACATTTTTCTGCTTTAATAACTTTTACTGGAGTTTAAATAAAAGTCTTAATGAAAAACTGCTTCTCTATATGTAGTTATACATAAAATGAAGACATCACGTCCTTTAAAAACGTCTCCTTGTCTGCCAGGTTCATGCAGGCCGTAACCAGCTCTGTGATAAGGATCTCTATACATCACCAGCAGTCAAGTTTAACACAGAAACACTGAGGTCTTGAGAATGTTGTGGAGGAAACCTGCATTCCGAGACCCAGCAGTGATGATCATTCTCAAAAGACTTAATCATCTGCTGTGTTTAGCTTGTATCAGACCACTGCTCTGTCAGAACCGAAGCTCTTGTTGAGAGTTTTGTGATAAAGTCTGTTGTAATGTCGTGTTGCGAAGCAGTTGGGGGTTTATAAAATGTGAACTACTCCCAGTATGATTGGTTACTTGCTATTAGTTGCCTGTGATAAGATTAGCTGGTGTATTTACCCTGTGTTGAATTTTTAGTATTTAATGTGGTGTAAGAGAGAAAAGGAGAATAACTGAAGGGTAAAACTGAATTTCATGTCAAATCAACATTAAAAACAATAATAATAGTAATAATTAATTAAATTAATTATTTGAAAGCCTGACTGATCGTCTTGGATTCGCTTCATATTTTATGCAAATAATGTTGTTGTTTTCAGAAACCACTATGCAAAATTTCTGACTTGAATCCTCTTTAGTTTCTGAGGTATTGGGGTTTTAAAGGGGGCGTGTCCAACATAAAATAAGCACAAGTCATTACTTTTGAACTATTTTCTCTAGTTTGTTACATTTTTCTCTGGTTGCTCTACACTGTTAAATGTAAAAGTAAAAAAATGTATATTTACCAAGTGATGGCATGTGAAGATCGTTAGGTATATTAACATTATTTGCATGAAGTATAAAACAATTCAAGATGTTTTGATTGGCAGGCCTCCAAAATTACTTACTTTAAGAGTAAAGTCTAACTGATAGAATGGAAGCAAAATATAAAGAGTAAGAAAGAAATTGATACAGATTGTAATCCTTGAGCTGTGTATGAGTCAGATTTCTGCTAAGAGGATCTTATTGAATATTTATTCTGATTTAGGAAGAACTACTAGCATGGACCTGATGCCTTCTTTCATAGATGTTTTAAAAATGTTTACATTCTGTAAAGAGATCGTTATTGATCACATGCTGCTTCGGTCTGATTTAAAAGCAGAACTACTAAAGAACTTCCGATAAACAAGCAAACATCTTTAAGAGTAAAACCCACAGGTCCAGTTCCATTCTACCTCCATTCACTACTATGAGACACTCAGCATGACCGAGATGATCTTGATGAACCTTCCCATTACATTTGTTCTTTATTTTGAATTTGGCATTAAAAGGACATTTATTCTCCAATTTAGGAGTTTGTGCACATTTAATACCACTTCTTATTCTTTATATTCAAATAATAAAACATCAAAATAAGCTCAAACAACAAACAGTAACCATTCTAGCAACTTCTAACAGGATATCTACTGAAATCACAGTTGTTTTATAACTGGCTTTATATTCCCCAGAAGGTAAGAAACCCTCGCTAGTTTATACTCTAAGTCATGTAATTACTGTATAGAGGAAGTAAAGTAATGGATGTATATATTTATTATGAATAGTATATGTCAGATATGGAGCTAATTTGATATTCCTGTAATAAATATCTCACAGACCGGTGGGTACAGTCGTTCCTCTGCACTCTGACAAGGCAAGTAGCATGTAGCATGTCTCATATGCTAACTTTTATTAGTTATCCAGATATAGTTATCCAGAAAGCTTGATATTCATATTTTTATTACATTTTCAACATTTTTTTTCCTGGAATGACAAACTAATTAATTGTGGTTATAATTAAAAAAAAAATTATCCAAGTTTCAGAATCTTCTGACTTTCTACAACACTTTCAATATTTCAACAGTCTTGGTTAAAAAAAAAGTTTCATATTTTGTGCTTTTTCTTTTATAATGCAGTAAACTGCAGTTGAGGTCAGTGTTGGTTAAATAAATATACTTTTGCCTCGTGTGATCAACTACTAATGGCACATTTTTTGTTTGTTTGTTTTTGTTTTTTTTCCTTGCTATCCTGTGCTAATTGTAATGTTTTATTTCAATTAAATATGTATAAAAGCTACAGAATACATGATCTTTAATACACACATCGGTATTACATAACTGACATTATGATCACTGAGCTAATTCTTTTCACATAAACGCTATAAAAATAAATCTCTAAAGAAAAACTCCACCTGGTCACACAGTATTAATCTAGTTTATTTCTACTGAAATCTTATCTGTTTGTTTGATGCTGATTTTGGGGATTAATTTGGTGCTGTGTTTAACACAGATTTCATTTCTCACTCACTTTTCATTTTCCAATGACATTCAATATCCTATTAATGAGAAATGCAGCTGATATGTGGTGTTGGATTGAAAGTGCACTGCAGGTACATGAAGCTTGAGACTCGGCACGGGTGGTTAGCATTGTATGAGCTGATGTGAGCAGTGTCACTGGGAGAGGAACAGTATGAAGGTTGAAGCTTTGTATTCTCATCTGTTTGTGCAGATAATACGGACAAGAAGGCAAGAGAGCAGGACAGACAGAAGGATTAAAGCCCGGCTGCATTGCATAGTGCGTAGCAAGGGCTAAATATTATGGTGACTCCGTACTCTCTTTGTTGCCTTTACCATCTCTGTACTCTCTGTATCGTCTGTACCTCCTGTATCGTCTGTACCATCTATATCATCTGTATCCTCTGTGTAATCTGTACCGTCTGTATCGTCTCTGCCAACTGTATCGTTTGTACCAGCTGTTCTGTCTGTATCGTCTGTAGTGTTTCTACTGTCTGGAGCACCTCTACCATCTTTACTGGCTGTATCTTCTCTAACCTCTCAAACATTTGCATTGTTTATACCTTCTGTATCATCTGCACCGTCTATATGTTTTGTAGTGTCTGTGTTGTTTGTATCGTTTGTAACCTCTTTATAATCTGTACCGTCTGTATCATCTGTATTGTTTACTGACTGTAGCACCTGTACAGTCTTTATTGGCTGTATCACCTCTTCCCTCTCAACCATTTGTATTGTCTGTACTGTTTCTAATGTCTGTATCATCTGTACTACCAGAAAGTATGACTGTCTGTATCAGAAGGTCATGGAAAGATATTATGGATAATTTGGAGTAAATTAGTCTCAGAATTTGTTTTTAACATAAATCTTAAATGCTGTTTAAAATTAAATATTAATTATAGTTATTATTATGCAGGTCGTCCATGTTGGAGATTTTCTTTGATGTTTGGACAGATTCTTCAACTGTGAAATATGGCACTAGACAAATGTTTGGACACACTTAAAGGAAAATGAATGGGCAGGTGTGTACAACCATTTGTCTGTTACTATATGTGCTGATAAAAACTATGGTTTTAAGATTTTAATTATCTGTGAACAAATTGATACTGGTCATCTTGACCATGACTCATTGGTAAGGAGTCCATTTAGACCCAATCACATTTAATAAATAAAAAAAACAAACAAAAAAAACAAAACAAACAAAAAAAAATTAATAATAAAAAAAATAAATAAATAAAATAAAACACACTATTTTACTCCCCAGTAGAATGTAATTTTACCAGAGTAACTAGTTGTAGTAATATCAGAAGAGGGGCTGAAGGGGTATGACCGCAGTGTGAGGGGGTAGTAAGGGTGGAAAAGGAGCAGGGGAGTGCAGGAGTGGTCGAAATACTTGTGGATGGGGTAAAGTATGGAACGTCACAGCTGTAGTGTGGATAGTGGGTGGAGCAACAATTGAAACTTGGGACGAGGTTATGAAGGGTGTGATTTCAGGGGCGAGGGGAAGCCGGGTAACAGGCACAACCTGGGTAAAGAGGGAAGGTTGAGCAGGCAGGAAGGTGGAGTGGTGCTGAAGAACAGTGATGGAACTGGACGGAATGGCAGGAGGTAAGTGAACAGGGTGAAGGATAGGTGAGGAGATGGGAAGCATAGATCTGAGTTTCGCAGAAAACACCTTCTGGTGCAAAACCTGTTTGTGGGCTTGGCCGTGAAGAAGGCTATGTCTGTCCACGCCATTCAGTTGAGATGTAAAGCACAGCATTGGATTAAATGGACGCCGGATTGCACAGTTCTGCCTTTCCTCATCCAGAAGTGGTGGACTGTGTTGGCAAGATTTATCATGGCTGACTTTCTCTTTGTCTTTGACTGTAGATATGCTGGCACACTTCTTACACTCAGTTTCAGATTCCTGCTCAATGGCCAAGACACCATTATGAATGGTAGGAAGCTGACCTGTGTCTTCATGCTGATCTTGTTCAGGAGGAGCCTGAGATTTTTCCTCTGAGGTGGAACTTGGGTTTTTAATGATGGATGCTTCACCTGCTGCAATGTCTCCTTCTTCTGGACCACATGTCCCTGGATCTTTCAAACTGAGGACGTTCCATGTTGGTTCCCCGTCCATTCCATCTGATTCATTTAAAACAAAAACAGAATGTTCATCAGTGGGATGCGAGCAATGACTTTGGTCTAATTTTTGCCTTTTTCTTCCATGATTCAGACACAAAACATCTTCAGCATCCAGGTCTTCAATCACACCACACTGTGGAGGATCTGACCAAGCACTATCCTCTTTGCTCTGGGGGTCACTTTGTCGTTTCTTTGGTATAGCTGTGCTGCTGTGATCTGAGGCTGGTGTTTCATGATCAGAGGAATTCACACTGAGATGTTGCGAATCATTTCGTATGATTGTTGTCTGCCCTAAAGCAGGGACATCTACTATCCCCCTGCTGTTATCAAGGACCTTTTCAGCTTCGACTGAGCCTCCTGCTGAGGAAACAACGCTGTTATTTTCTGCCTGATTCTGAGCTGATTGCCTTGACTTCTCTAATGGTTGCTCTTGCTGGGCATCACATGCTTTAAATTGGCTTTCAAATCCCTTTCGTTTGTGGAGTTTAGTCCATTTTTTCATGTTTGCACTCTGCTCCGGCTCGCTGTGATCATCCGCCTCCTCCCACCTACTTTTTCTCTTGTGCCTCTTTTTGTGCTGACTCCTGTAATGGTGTCGAACTCTGCCTTGCAATTTATCTTCCGCTCTCTTACCACTCTGACTCCAATTTTTCAAATGCTTGCATTTTCTCCATGCATTGCTGGAATAGAGGTGGCACTTTCGGATATTTCTTTCCTCTGTACATGGGGCCTCCTCTGTGAAGATCTCACAGGAAGAAGATGCTGTTTTTGGGCATTTTTCAAAAGTGAAAGATAATTCTGGGTCAGTTTTGCTCTGAATATCGTCAGACAACTTCCGGAATTGAGAACCTCTGAAATCAAAATAGAGAGGGTTGCAGCTAAATGAGATGGACGGCTCTGTTTTGGTGAAGCATACCATTTCTGAAGGCCATTGGAAGATAGTTTTACCATCTCGACCCATGACAGAGATGAAAGGTGGACTTGGTCTTCTGAGACAAGCGCTGTCTTTTTCTTGGCTTTGAAGTGAATTGACATCACATGATGGTTGTGGAGCATCACTAATGGTGCCCTCTTCCTGATTACTACCTTCTTTATTACCAGTTATATGGCCCTCCTCCAAATCCAAAGTGAGATCAGAGCTTCCAGGAACATTGGGAAAGGGGCTAGTTGGAGTCACTGATGTGTCCTCTGAATAAACGAGAAAAGCACACAGATCTGAGGAAGGCATTGCATCATTCAGGGAACTTTTGGTCGGACTCTTTTGGTGTGTCATCATCTCCGTATCATATTTAATCAGCTTCTTCTCCTCAGCACTCTCACAAAAAACTGCAGCTGAAGACTCCAGCTTCAGCGAGGCTCTCTTTGGGAAGGAAAAGGAGAATGCAATCTTGCGACGGAGAGTTTGTTTCTTCGCTTTTCCTCGATATGGCCATGGGATTTGAGATTCTGTCTCCTGCTCTGCAATGGTCTGGTTTTCCTCCTTATTCATGAAGCAGGATTTATTGAAGCTTTCCACTGCTACAGTGGTGGATTTAAACATCGGGCCACTTCCTGGAGCGCTACTGCACAGAAAGTAAAAGAACATTAAAACAGATATGCAGTGCGCTACCAGGAAATACTGCCAATAGAAACGAGGGTTTGTATTTGTTACAGTTGCATTGCAATATATCTGAATCCATCAATGTCAGTGTGATAAACAGTGATCTGAACTATAAGGTTAAACTTTATTTTATGCAGTATTTATACAGAAATTTAGTAAAGTCAGTGTCCCACCATTGAACCTCTCTCCTCTGTTCAGCCAATTTGTGCAGCCGCCGAAGCGCTCGCTCCTGTTTCTGCTCATCCTTCCTTAATTTAGAGGCCACATTGCGAGCAAATTCCCTCTGTTTCAGCTCCTTCAACCTCTACACACACACACACACACACACACACACACACACACACACACACACACACACACACACACACACACACACACAGAATAGTCCATATGTATGGCTGTAAAAAGCCCATTTGAAAAAAGTTGTAAATTAAAACAAAAAAATTTGAATGTTAATTTAAATAAACCTGAATTGAACTGAAACTACTAAAAAAACATGTTTACAAACCTATTTGTATTTTGTAAATATAAACAAAGTTAACAATTGATGCCTGCACCACATAACTAAAATTGTGTTAAATGTATGTTTACCACTGAGTTCCATCACCTTCTTTCTTTTTGATGACACATTTAAAATCATTTAGAAATTGAGGATAATTAGAAAATAAGCACATGCCTGAACCTCTGCCGTGTGGGCTACATTTACTTGTTTGGGTGGGAAAATGTGTGCAAGCCAATGGCACTGACTGAATCCTTAATAAATTCCTGCATTCAGATACTGAACCAGACTCCAGAGCCAGTGCTCCAAAATAATGGGTTCTTTCTAGGCCTAAAGCCCATCCCTTTACCAAGTATGATGAACAGTGTTTTTTGTGTAATCTTGTACAAAATCCTTTAATACATTCTTCAAAATCTGTTCACACTGTTGTAGCTTGTATAAAAAAAAGAGGCCTGACATTGTCCCACTTTATAGGCTTGCCAGGAAAAGACATTGCCTTGATGGAAACACATGTCTATTTAAAATCTTAATATTCGCTTTCACATCAGTGGCACTTACACATATGCAACTCACCCATGCCATGGACACTGATGCGTCCTCAAACCAAAACAGATACTGCTTTTTGCACATTTCACTGATAACAATCTGTATAATCCAGAGCTGGTTAAACTCTCTTTCAGTCAATCTCAGATGATCTCAGGCTGAGAGAACTTGGTGGCATTTCTGCATAGAACTTATTTCTTTACCTAATCAGATGAAAAGTGTGTAATGCTGGATAAGGTCCGGTTTTTATTTCATATTTGTGGAAGGAGTCACCACTATAAACATTTTGTAAAAATTCAGTTTTCTGAACATGAAAAACTGCTTTTTTTCTTGCAATAATGTGAAGCGAGAGAATAAAAAGACAGCTTAGGGAATGACTGTTAATAGTTGCTATAACTTAAGTAACTACAGGAAGTAAATTGTTTCATGTAACTTTTAATGGATTAAATTACAACATGATGTTCTGCAAGAAATAAAAATCAATCACTGACCAATTGATTTTTATTGTGGTTAAAGGAAAGATAGAGCACTTAGAGATGTGCTGTTAGGGGGATAATCAGGATCTGGGTAATAGACATTGGGTGAATAGACAGTGTCTGTACACATAGAGAGTAGGAAAGGAATAAGTCAGTGTACTTTTGTGTAAAGACGCTGCCTCAGTGAATAATACGTGATATGAAACTGCAATCTTAAGTGACCATGAGAATGAAGAAGATAAAATGAAGTTGAAGATAGTAAGAGATGGAGTTGTATTTGCTGTAGGATGTCTGGGTTTGCAATCAGTATGGCCTTGGATTGGTTATTGCCGAGCCTTAGGAGATTTGCAGCCATTGAGGTCGTCATATGAGTCAGTCAGAGTGGGAGGAGGAGGAGGAGTGTGTGTGTGTGTGTGTGTGTGTGTGTGTGTGTGTAAGCACTAGGTGTGTAAATGTGTCATCAGCATAGCAATGGAACAGCAGGCTGTGTGTTTTATCATATTGCCAAGGGTAGGCCTGTATTTAATGAATAACAATGGGCCGAGTACTGCGCCTTAGGGAACACCCTGTGAGAGCCAAGACAACATTTCACCTAAAACTCTCAGGTCAACAACACATTAAAAAAGGTTTGCAAGTAAGATAAGATGATAAGCAGCGGTTGGTGCATG
Organism: Neosilurus hyrtlii; assembly: GCA_028564935.1. Lineage (NCBI taxonomy): Eukaryota > Metazoa > Chordata > Actinopteri > Siluriformes > Plotosidae > Neosilurus > Neosilurus hyrtlii. Next base: position 140,384 of record JAOUQZ010000047.1, read on the forward strand.
AGTATGTCACAACTAATGTTTTCCTTGAAAGTGTCACGATACGTATACTCGTACTGTGTCTAGAGGGAAGATCTCAGTGTTTAGATACAGTGGTATGGAGTGTGTACAGGGTCAGGGCTGGTGCAGTTTCACAGTTAGAGCTGTTTGTTGCTAGAGAAATAAAAGACTGTCGAGTATAAACTGGTTTATGTTTTGTTCTTTTCTTTGCTGCTCTCCGTGCTCTCTTTCCCAGCACAGTGTTAGTGTTTTATCCTGCACAGCACTGCTCCAAGATCAAGATGTTTTGTCAGTTTGGTTTTTTTGGGGGTGTATGTCTAGCTGTCAGTTAGCCAGCATGAGCAATACCTCCTATCTGTTTCACTCAATGCTCCTGTTTTCTCTCTGAACAGACCAGGGCTTTTTTATAGACTGTAAAGCTGAAATGTATCCATCATGATATATTACTACATTTTTTTTGTTGTAAATTTTCTCCCATAAATTAGTTGTGGCCAATCCCCACCCATCAGTGACAGCCTCCCTATCACACTAAAACCATCAATCAGCAAATACACCCTTATACACATGACTTCACAGATGCCCACGATTGGCTGGTGATCACGTTGACAGACAGGGAAGTGTGTGTATATCATCCCTCTTAGACAGTTAGCTCCCATGGCCTCCTAGCCACAGATGATGGCTGCAACATCAACCTGGAATCTCCCTCACCTTGTTGATGCACCACTCAGGAGCCAGACAGTTTAAAATTTCTGTCTGTATAATTTACTAGTAATGATTCTATAAAGGACTTAACAGGACTTTGTTATAATAATTATTGTAACAGCAGCGGTCGATATGTGAGAACCCGAGCTGTCCATCCCAGCAAATTTTGTTGCAAATATGCAGTAAATATTTAAATGATCACATGGTATCTATTTTAATGTATATAACAATGCAGTAGAAATGATCGCTGGACCCACGTCAATTTTCAACATGACCAAACTTTTTGAGAATAGAAGCCACGCCCTCCTGCTTCTCAAGGTAACTCCTCAGCATTTAAGGATTCCAACGGGTGTTTACAGAATACAGGGTAATACTGACTGCCTCTCAGAAGGCAAGAAATAATCCACCAGTGTTCACTGTGAAGTCATTTCACCATGAATAAAACACACATTAAGCCTTCACACTAAGCAAAATGTGTCCGTCAGTCCGTCCGTCCGTCCGTCCGTCAGTCTGTCTGACTGTCTGTCTGTCAGTCCGTCCGTCCGTCAATCCATCCATCCATCCATCAATCAATCTATCTATCTATCTATCTATCTATCTATCTATCATCTATTTTTACAATTTAATTCAGCTTCATTTGTATAGAGCTACTTATAATTGACATTTCCGAAAGCAGCTTTACATAATAACCAAATTTAATAAAGAACGTAAATATTATAAACTTTACACATTCCTAATGAAGAAGCCTGCAGCGACGGTGGAAGGAAAAAACTCCCTCAGACGACGGAAGAAACCTTGAGAGGAACCAGACTCTAATCTGATGCTCATCCTTATTTGAATGAAACCAGATAAAAATACAAACCGTGTATCAGAAACTTCACTAGAGTTTAACATGAAGGCGAGTTGTTATCTTATAACTGTACTGGGAATTGTAGTCCTAAATCATTTCAGTAAAAGAGTTTATACCACCAGCAGTGAGATGTGAGATGAGATGATCTTCACAGTTACTAAGTGGATATTTAGGTCCATATGGATCATCATGGGGGCAGCTGAAGCCTAATGGCTAGAGAAGCGACTTTGGGACCGAAAGGTCGCTGGTTCGATTCCTGAACCAGGAGGAAAAATGCGTTCACACTCACACCTATGGGTGATTTGGAACAGCCAATTAGCCTACTGTGCATGTTTTTGGACTGTGGGAGGAAACC
>JAOUQZ010000047.1:177124-188084 GCA_028564935.1 Neosilurus hyrtlii
AATAGGTGCATAAACAAGCTCCAGTTAGTCCAGAATGCAGCAGCAAGAGTTCTTACTAGAACCAGAAGACACGAGCAACTTATCTACACTGCTGTTGGTGGAATCTCCCTCCAGTCAGTTGAAAACTTCTCAGAACTTGGCAGTGAAATTGGTGTAAATGGAGACCACAGGTCCAGACTGCCTCCACAACCTTTCAACCCATTGCAGCCCCTTTCCGGACAGCAAGGAGATGACATACACAATCTTTCAGTGTTCCGTGGGAAAGAAAGCAGGATGCATACCAGTGGCAAGGGCGCACTGCAACAGGAGGCCATCACAGTAGTCGGATCTCTGAAGTGGGGGGCAGGGTTAACAAGCCCCCCCCCCCCCCCCCACACACAGGATCAGCATGCAGAGACGTCACGATGGGAGATTTCGAAGCTGCTAGGGACCATTGTACCTCCTCAATGAGGGCTTGGAATGCATCTGGAGAGAGAAGGGTCTCCGGTGTTACAGCTATATCCTCTCTAGTTTAAAAACTCTAAACTTTCTGGTGTTACGGCACTAACCTTTCTAGTATTACAGCTCTAACCTGTCTGGTCTTAGAGCTATAACCTTGCTGGTGTTACAGCACCAGCATATCTGATGTTACACATCTAATGGTACCAGTGTTATAGTGCTAACCTTTCTGATGTTACAGCTCTAACCTGGCCAGTGTTACATCTCTAAACTTTCTGGTAGTACAGCGCTAACCTCTCTGATGTTACATTGTTAACCTCACTGGTATTACAGCTCCAACCTCACTGGTGTTACAGCTCTAACCTGTCCGGTGCGACAGCTATAATCTTGCAAGTTTTATAGCTCTAACCTCGAAAGTGTTACATTGTTAACCTCTCTGGTGTTACAGGTCTAACCTCATTGGTGTTACAACATTCACCTCCCTAGTGTTACAATTCCAAACTTGCCAGTATTACAGCTATAACCTGTCTGGTGTTACAGCTATCACCATGCCAGTGTTATGGCTCGAACCAGCTGTAATCTTGCCAGTGTTACAACTTCAACCGCTCTGGAATTACAACTATAACCTCTCTGGTGGTACAGCTATGGACTTGCTGGTGTTACATCACTAACCTCTAATTTTACAGCTCTAACTTTGCCAGTCTTACAACTCTAACCTCACTGGTGTTACAACTCCCACCTCTCTGCTGTTCCAGCTCCACCCTTGCTGGTGTTTTAGCACTAACCTTTCTGGTGTTAAAGCTCTAACCTTGTGAATGTTACAGCATTAACCTCCCTGGTGTTACAGTGCTAACTTTGCCAGTATTACAGCTCTAACATGGCCAGTGTTAAATGTCTAACCTCTCTGGTGTTACATTTCCAACCTTGCTGGTGTTGATGAATTTATGTTTTGCAAATATTTTTAACTGAAATATTAAATGCTCAATGACACCAGGTGAATGTCTATATAGACTATATAAACTTTATGTAAACACTATATAAACTCTATACGTTAACGCTATATAAACTTTGTAAACTATATAATCTCGATAGTGTATCAGAGTGTGATTATTAATTAACAATTCTTTTATTTTTTTCTGCTCAGGGACATAGTGTTATGATCAGACTACCGGAGACAAGGCTTTAGCCGGTGACACATACAATTTTATTAAATAGACAAGCAAATAGGGCTTGGGAAGCCACGAGAATTGAAAAGCAGAAAAAAACAAAACAAGCTACGAGGGGGCTAACGAAAACTAACACGGAAAGGATCTAGGACCAGGAAACAGGGAAAATTACGGGAGACGTTTAACTGGAGGTGGAAGGGTTCTGGAGATGAGGTGACAAAGCTGGAGAAGATTGGAGAGGGAATCTGAATAGTGCAGTGTAAACAGGTAAATCTTGAGTCCAAAAACGCTAGAAGGAGAGGCAAAAACAACACGCTGCTGCAACGAGGCTAGACAAGTGATGGACAGAAGTGGGAGGTTTAATAGGGGATCCAATCAGTGCAGGGAAACGAGGTGCAGGTGCTAATCATTAATACTCAGGAGACTGGGAACACGGTGTGTGAGCGTCTGGGTGAGAGTTCGGAGTGGATGTGACACACAGGGCCTTCATAACTTTTATACAAAAGCTGCTCTTTCTCTCTCAGCTGATAAATATTTCTATTTTTAACCTGAGAAAGGTTTCCTGCTGTGTGCTGCACATTTATCATGAATCAGTGAACAGCAGACACACATCAGTGTGCAGCTGAAACAAACCCCAGAAAACATCATTTCCTAAAGGAGTCACATCCATCTGTTTATTGGAAATAAGAGTAAGTGATGGACACAAGCAGGTGTGCTGTTATACGAACATAATCTACCTGAAATCATGTGATGCATCCCCGGCGTACGGGCCGCGGTTAATTTGCACTAAATATAGAATCTATAATATACTAGAAGAGATTAAGGGTTGATTATGAACTGAATCAGTTTCTGCACAGAAAGTGTCAAGTCCTGAATGTAGACAAGTGTGAGAGGAGTGAACACGTCACAGATTTAAACACCGGGTATCGATCGTGGTGGTGTCAAGAATCAGAGAACAGAGAGATGGTCATCGAGCAAAGTGTGAGATCAGAGCTGTTAAATCCTTTAAAGAATCACCTCGGGGGAAATGGGAGTCTGATTCAGTGCAGTGAGAGAAAGGCTGACCTTATAGGCCTGAGTATTAAACAGAACAGAGCAAACTTTAATTAGAACAGGAGACGAGTCCGACATCTCACACTGCAGTACACCGGTCACAGGAAAAGGTTAAACAAAGCAAGAATGAAACGGCAAAATAATAAATCACATGAATCATAAACTGCACTGAAACATTTACACATTCATCAAAATAGTCATTCATTCATACTTCTTAAATCAATAAACTCATCCAGAGCCATTAATAAATCAATCAACAAATATAAACAAAATATAAACAAAATATAATGTGTAGTTGAGGAAGTAGATGGTACGGAAACAAGATGTTCGGGTCAGAAATAATGTATAGGTTCAGAGTGCTAAGTAAAATGGGTTGTAGTTCCACCATGCTACAGTTATGGTATGTTAATATGAAAGGCTGGGTCTCTGGCATTTTACTGTGGGACTGGCAGCTCGTGGTTAACTCCCGCCAAAGGCAGCAAAGAAAAGGTCAGGGGTCACCGTGACGTATTCGCAGGTGGTGAAATGGTAAAAACCTATATAAGATGAACGGGTTCTTTTGGATTCAAGCCAGCATTCATCATCATTCGAGTCATGTGAATAAATATGGGGTTTGAGTAGTTTCATTTTCTTTGTAAGAAATTGTTTTAAGAGAATTAGTACTGTATTAGCATATTGGGATAGCTGTCCAATTGGATGTAATTTAGTTTGTCTTTTGTTTTCTTTTTGAAGTACTTAGTACTTCGCATAGTTTAGTTAATTTCCTTTACATGGTTGGTCATTTTCATAACCTGATTGCTTGTTTTTCTATGTTTATGTTGATTGAAATGTAAATGTAAATGTCACATGCAGTATTAAATGAGCAAGCGCTGAAGAAACCCGAGTTGTTTCCTCTCGGTCTCTCTACTTACAGTGGTGTGAAATCACTGCTTACGCAGTGCCATTGTCGCCTGTGTATCACATGCTACTGGCACAGATTCCCCTAGACCTGGCGCCGGTAACAATAGAATACAAATATAATAGCAATATTGATTAATTCATTCACTTTCTAAGCTGCTTATTGTTATGAATTGAAACCAGACACAACGGAGTGCGAGAGAGGAAGCAGAGGGAACCAGGGACCCGAGAGGTGAGGGAGGAATCTATGGAGATGGTACGGAAGCACTGGACTAGCAATCCTAGAAGAGAGTGTGTCTGTGTCGCAGAGGTGGGGTGGAAGTGTTGGACGAGCAATCCCGGAAGAGAGCGTGTCTGTGTAGCAGAGATGGAGTGGCAGCGCTGGAGCTCGAGGAGGCACTGGAAGAAAGCGAAAAACAGCAGTCATAAATAACTGGACTGAAAAAACACAAAACAGCTTCACACTAGTAGTTCTATAGCGAACTGGCCGAGATACCGCATAACCGGTTGAGCATATCTCGCCGGACGTCATTCATGAGGGTTTGAAATACAGCGGGGGCATTCGTGAGACCAAAGGGCATAACCAGGTACTCGAAGTGACCCAGTGGGGTGTTGACGGCGGTCTTCTATTCGTCCCACTCACTATGTGTGGATGAGGTGGTAGGCATTGCGTAGGTCCAATTTGGTGAAGATTTGAGCATGACAGAAGGGTTCGAAGGAGGGGTCGATGAGAGGTAGAGGTGCCGTGATGGTGTTGAACCCTTTGATATCAATGCATGGACGAAGAGACGAGTGCTTTTTTATCACAAAAAAGAACCCAGCCCCCAAGGGCAAGGAGGAGGGCCAAATAAGTCCAGTGGCTAGGGAGTCCTTGATGTAAATTTCCATAGCTTCTGTCTCTGGGCGAGATAGGTTGTACAGCCGGCTGGAGGGTAGGGAGCCCCAGGAAGAAGGTCAGTGGCACAGGCATAAGGGGGGTGGCAGAGATAATGCTTGGTCCTTACTGAAGACCGGGGTGAGGTCCCAGTATGCATGTGGTATCTTAGACAGGTCCAGTGGGTTGAGAGGGAGGGAGGGCTGACAGGAGGCAAAGGGAGTGACACTGAAGTTTCCAATTTATGATCACCACATTCCTCCAATCAAGGTGGGGGTTGTGTTTCTGGAGCCAAGGATATCCAAGGACTAGCAGAAAGGCAGATGACGAGATGACAAATAACTGAATGCTTTCTCTGTGATTACCTGAGATTATGAGGGTGACGGGAGCAGTTTGGTGGGTAACTAGAGAAATAAGGTGGCCATCCAGGGCATAAGCCTTCTTGGGGGAGACAAGAGGCTCAAGTGGTTGCTGGAGTTGCTTCCTCAACCACTCATGAATGAAGTTGTCGTCAGCCCCCGAGTCGATCAGCACTCTAATGGGGGCGGTGTTTTAGTCCCAGAGGATCCTAGCAGGAACCGACAAGTGAAGAGGGGGCTTTGGGGAGGGTGGTACCTGTATGGGTTCCTCTGGTAATGCGGGGGGGGCTATAGAGACCATGGGAGCAGGACAGGGGGAAGGAGATTGTGCCCCCATGGGAAGGGAAGAATGAGAAGGAGGAGCCAACTTGCAGGGTCTAACCCCTCACTCTCTCTCTCTCCCTCAATCTGTTGTCAATCTTGATAGCCAGTGCAATTAATTCCTTGAGAGAGGAGGGCTCGTCCCTAGAGGCTAATTCATCCTTCATGGGTTCAGATAGTCCCTCCAGGAAGACCCCCATTAATGTGGATTCATCCCACCCACATACATTAGCTAAGATGCAGAACTCAATCAAATAAGAGGCAACAGACTGGAATCCCTGAGTGATAGCCAACAGCCGCCTGGTAGCCTCCCGACCCTTAACAGGATAATAAAAAATCTTTCTTAATTCCTGGGGATATTAATCATAGGAAGATAGTGCTGGGGAGGCATTGTCCCAAAGTGTGGTCGCCCACTTAGCAGCTCGGCCCTGCAATAAGTTGATCACATATGCTATCCTCGCTTTATCCATGGGATAACTGGAAGGCTGTAGGTCGAAAACTAACCCACATTTATACAAAAACTGCCCACATAATCCTATATCCCCAAAATAAGGCTCCTGGGGGGATGGGGGGGGGGGGGCTGGAGAAGTTGGGCTGGTGATCCACATGGTGACCTTGGGAAGCAATGTGGGCAATCTGTTGGTGCAGGTTCTGAAGTGATTCCCTAATACCATGTAACATCGTGTTGTGGCTTCCGATGAGGATTCCTTGAGTAGAAAGGACCACCTTAACCAGATCCGGATCTGCTAAGCTGCTTAAATACACTGGCGCCAGAGAATCCTCCCCGCAGGGCTTAAATGCCGGTCGTGATCACCGGAAATCTGGAGCCGGTGTGTAGGTGCGGGTGGAGCTCGTGCCGCCGGGAGCCGCCCCATCTCTGTGAAAAAACAAAAAAGAGACTCCACACAAGAAAACAAAAACTAGCACAACAGTGACGCAATCACCACACATATTCCTAATTAGGGTTGTGGGGAGGCTGGTGCTCATCTTTGGGCGAGGATAGGGTACCCCCTGAACAGCTCTCCACTACATCGCAGGACCAACACACGTACAACCATTCAACTGTTCAACACTGTGAGAGTACGAGTCAATTTTTACTCTGCACGATCTTAATGTCGTACCAATATCCCACCCCAGTGTAGAGTATCCAGGTATTTACCACTACCTAATTCGATTTCCCCGTGTGTATTTTTACATTTAAGAATCTGTACATATTGAATATTTCTGTGTAAATGCTGTAACTAGTTATTGTTAGTTTGTGTTTATGTCTACATGTGTGTATACATTTTTTCTGTACCAGTGCCTTCCAGCCTAAACTGCGGAGTGTCATACATAATTTATATTTGATGACAACTTCATCTTTTGCTCTTACACATATATGACAGCAGCTATAATGTAGACTAAAGTTTTTACACTATATATGTCATATTACATGCTACAAATGGTCACTAAATAACATCTACAGCACTGAAATTCTCAAAAATGTCCCTGTCGGAAGGGGAAACCTCCTCCCACACCCTCTCTCCCCAGGCGCTATGTGTACCGTTTACTTTACGCTGCTATACAGCCTCATAGTTTACCAACTTATTTTTTCTTTTACCACTATTGCACTGATCACACCCCACACTTCAGAGCACTCGCACTGTGCCTTGATTACCGCTCCACTCATCTCTCCATCTCTCAGTGTGTGAGGAAGGTGTGTTCACTCCGTGCTTGCATGGACTATCTCCGGGTACTCTGGTTTCCTCCCACAGTCCAGAAACATGCACAGTGGGCTGATTGGCTGTTTCAAATCACCCCTAGGTGTGAGAGTGAGTGTGAATGGTTTTGTGTGTTGGTCTGGTGAGCTGTTCAGGGTGCACCCCACCCTCGCCCAGAGTTGGCTGAGATGGGCAGCAGCCTCCCCGCAACACTAATTAGGATAATTTTTCTAAGCAGCTTAGAAAAGGAATGAATGAAAAATAAACAAATTCTGAAATATCATCATTTATCGATCATTTACTGAACTGCTTAATTCTAGTTAGGTTTGCGGGGGGAGGCTGTCGCCCATCTCAGCCACCTCTGGGTGAGGGCAGAGTACATCCTGGAAAGCTTGCCAAGCCATCGCAGATAATATAAAAGGATCAGAATCCATTTAAAATGAAAAGATGTTATTGTTGACATTTTGTATAAATTATTAAATATTTTTTGGTAGTAAATTTAATCTGTAATAATTTTGTAAAATAAATGATTTTTTTTTTTTTTTTTGCTGTTGATGAAAATTCCATCTGAAAATCTTCTGGGTCTGAATTCATCATTTATTAATTTTCTGAACTCATTCATCCATTCATTTTCTAAACCGCTTAATCCTAGTTAGGGTCACGGGGAGGCTCAGCCGACTCTGGGCAACGGCAGTGTATACTCAGGACAGCTTGAGGGCAGAAACACGCGGACTCAACACGGAAATCAACAATGGTTCTTTTAGGTTCCTCTCACCACAGTCAGTAAGAGACATGACTGGCCTTTGATAACCCAGTTAGCTGCACTGGGGAGACAGCAGTGACATCTCATTAATAGTGGGGCTTGAACCCCTGACCTTTGGATCAGTAATCCAGCACCCTACCACCGGGCCACCACAGCCCCTGAGTCTGATTTATAAATAAGTATATTTATAAATAAGGGATAAAACTATCAATAATCTTATACATTATGTACAGTTTATATTCTAGAACATTACAGTAACAGGGAGGAGGCGACGTGTTATCAGTCATGAACACGGAGCTCTCCGTGGAACCTGCTCAGAATAATAACAGTTACGAGTGCTCTCTGAGGTGTCATTCTTCAGCACTCTGTCAGACTCGGAGCATTGTAAATATTACACAACACAAGAACTGGATTATGATATCATTATTAAATAAAGTATCAGTAAAAATAATCTATTAAATACATTTATAACATACACAACCAGTCAAAAGTTTAGAGACCGCTTCTGGTTTTTATGCTTATAAGAATAAGGAGGTTGTCAGAACTCACCAAGAACTGATAGACCCAAATGCAGGACAGAGACGATAAGATCAGGGGGAACAGTAATACTTTATTAGAAACACGGCTAACGTGGTACATGAACACTATGATCTATCGGCTGGATCGTGGTGCGTACAATGAGATACGTCCTCTCACTATGACGGCACAAGCTCTCTTCGTAAGGAACATCAAAAGTTCCATATTATTTCAGTTATTTTTCATTTTTTGAACACATATACTTAAAAAGTGTTATTTATAAATGTATATTATTTTATATTTATACTCAAAGTATTTAATTTATATTAACTTGGTTTAAATCAGTGGAATAACAGTTGGATGTTGCCGAAATTCCTGATTTCCCAAATTCCAATTGGTTGATTGACCGTCCCATTGCACTCTCATCACTACTCTGAGTGCAGGAAGTTTTATAGAGTTATGGGTACAGTGGACTACAGCAGAACTTCAGGGGAAGGAAGAACAGATTTACCTGGTGAGGAACAATTGTTTATAACAGCTTCTATAACAGAAGTACCAGTGAAAAGTCTGGACACTCTTGCTCACTCTAACTGAAAGAGTAGGTGTGTATAAACTTCTGACTGTATATCATACATAAAGTGAAGAGTCAGTGCTCAAAGTTGATGTCCTGAAAGCAGGAAAAACAAGCAAATATAAGGATCTGAGTGACTCTGTCAAGAGCCAGAAGCTGTGATCCCACTACTGTTCCTGTGTGATCCAGGGCTATCTCAAGGTCACTTGAGGCTTGTAAACTGGAGCTTTAAGCCTTTAACAGAAAAAAACATTACATTTCTATTATCGCTTCTTCAGCCCAGAAGTTTTCTTTCCCACTCACTCTACCTAACATGACTGAACTACAGCAGAAGTAATGAGAATAATTCAAATGGAGACAAAAATAAAGGTTTCAGAGAGAGACAGAAAAGATAGAGAGAGAGTGAGAGAGAGAAAGAGGATGAGAGAGAAAGAGAGAGAGAGAGAGAGAGAGAGAGAGAGAGAAAGAGAGAGAAATCCAGCTAACCACGGCACCATGAGTGGATGCAAATGTTTTCTTTATTTAATTAATTTTATTTATTTATTTAAACTGAATGTATTTGTAAATTATCTGAGCCAGCAGGCATCTAAAGAGAATACATTAAAATAATTTTATACAGCTACATATGTTTTTATGTACATAAATATTGGATCACAGTTATCTTAAAGGCTAATTTGCTTCAGCTAGCTTAGTGTAATTGTAAAATTATAAAGATACCATGCAGTTGAGTGTTTACATCAGTGTGTCTGGACTAAAAAATCCCCGCCTTCCAACTTGACACTGCCTTACACCAAAGTTGGCCTCATCTGGCCCATGAGTAATCATCAGGCCAAAATCATCAAAGTAGCTCCTAGGTGGCGTAATCAAGCAGCAATAGTGCTAATAGAAATGATAGTGACCTTGAGTTACACTAGGCTGCTCTGGCTCTGGCTCGATAGTGAGAAAGCAGCTACTGTGATGCTAAACAACTGAGTCTGTTCATCTCCAAAACGTCAGGTGCTGTGTGGCATTCCTTGTGTTCAGGGGTAGGTACCTACCAAAGACGGCCCCAGTGAGGACACTCAGTGAAGTGGAAGAGTATCATTTAAATAAAACGAATGGAAGGTCTAAAACATGATTTGGATGTAATCTGATCCTGACTCCTTCATTATTACCTGTTCTCTACTTTAAGAACTTATATTTGGATTTTAATCAGAGATCTTGTGGAAGTCACAGTGAGATATAAGCTTGTTAATTTAGCATGTGCTATTAAGCTGATTGCTGAAGATTTCCGAAACACACGCTGTTCCCTTTCTAACCTCGGCTGATTACAGATTATAATTATCACGTCTCTTCCTGCTTCACAGCTGGAGGCCGAACTTGAGAGAAATTCACAGCTGTCAGACGTCTCACTTTCTTCTGGGCTGTGTTTCTTCTCTTCGTGCACTTGTTCCCTCACTGAAGGTGTATAATCGCAGTCTTTAAAGATTAATTCATCTCTTTATTCTCTTTGCACAAAGCTGTTCGCTCACAGCGGGCTACATGAATACACATGAATACTTTACGAATCTGTCACGGCACTAAAAGAGCGTCATAATTTTTCTTCATCAGGAGCAGCTAATCCTCCAACCCATTCTGAACGTTATCTCCTGGAACAGTGGTCACCAAGTGGTTTATTGCTTTTACACCACAGTAATTTGACAACGATTAGGATTTTAATTTGTAAAGAATGACACACTGTACTTATCAAGCTCTCTTTATTCTTTCAGTTGAGTTTCTAAAGAGGCATGTGACTGAAAACCTGAAAGAAGGTGATGTGATTTAAATGGTGGTGTGATTGTAGCTGACAGATGAGCTGCTGTAAGTATTTCTGTAACTGCTGATCTCCTGGAGATTTCACACACAACAGTCTTTAAGAGTCTTTAGTAAATATGTTGTGAGAAATCTTTTCTTGTCACACTTTGGTGTGTTATTGTTATGAAGGGATCTTCCCGTCCTCCAAATCAATTCGAGAAGAAGCAAGGAGCGCCAAACTTTTTGGAGTTATCAATAAACTTTATTACAAAGATTAACCTGGTCAATCAAAGGAGGCCAGTCTCGAGAGTGAAGAGGGAAGAATGAACCCTATTGCATGAGCTTAAACCCCCCAAGGTGAGACATTTTGCCCTGCTCTATTTGGTATCTCTCTCACTTTAACTCTTTGATTACCTGCACCAGTCTGTGATGTTCTGTATTTTGTATTTTACGGCTTCACCCAAATGAGGATGGGTTCCCTCCGGAGCCTGGTTCCTCTCAAGGTTTCTTCCTCGTGTCAACTGAGGGA
>JAOUQZ010000047.1:281178-291796 GCA_028564935.1 Neosilurus hyrtlii
GTGTGTGTGTGTGTGTGTGTGTGTGTGTGTGTGTGTGTGTGTGTGTGTGTGTGTGTGTGTGTGTGTGTGAATGAAAGCCTGCTCTCCTCCAGCAGTGCACAGAGCTGCAGGACTGAACCTGGTGTTTAACATGTATCTCTCAGGTGCTGCACCTTCTCTGTGAAACTCCATTTTTTATTTAAAGAGAGGATGTGAGGGTCAGTGTGGTGGTGTACACGGTGTACATGGGGCTGACGACTGTGGTGGTGGTGGTGCTGATGCTGGGTGGTGGAGCTCCAGCTCCTCTTTTGTCGGATGTCGGATATCCTTTTTCCTGAACGCGCTTCCTGACTTCAGCAGAAAAAAGTCCAGAGCGCAAAAAAAAAAAAAAAAAAAAAAAAAAAGACAAAAAATCCCAGCAGAAGGGCGAGCTTTCTAATTTCTACTTTCACGCCAACATTTAAAACCATCACTTACACTAAAACCAGAAGGAACAAAACTGTTTTTGTCGACAAGTGAATTTTTTTCCCTTTGAATTAGATTTTTATTTCTCTGGACTTTTCTGTGTTTCTCCTTTATATCTTTAAATGTTCACTTCTTCCTCCTTTAGGCCATATTATTATAAACCTTTTATTTTGTTCAGATTAGTACTTGCACTATAGCACATTTATTAAAGTGCAATTTTAACATATACTTTATATGTATTTGTATATTTTTATTTTAGATCCGACTGAAAATTTACTGAAGGAAAGCAAAAGTTCGTCCTGGAGTCCAATCAATGCAGGAGTACAGAAAGGTAAATGTATTATTATTATTATTATTATTATTATTATTAATCATAAAAATAATTTCTGTACATTAAAGCTACAATGTAGGGCAAAAGCAAAGATTTTATTTATTTATATATTTGATAGTTATATCCAAATAAATTTGTTTATTTATTTATGTATGTATGTATTTATTTATTTTAGTATTTACTTAAAAGAAATTGTATTCTTTGGTTTTTGAGTTACATCTTAATCTATCAGTCTTCACACACACACACACACACACACACACACACACACACACACACACACACACACATACACATACATATTTATATATTCATATCTCCTATATATTATTATATTCTATTTCCGGTTTATTTCCTTTTAATATAATTTTTTATTCTAATATTGATGGTGATAAAAATTATATATGTGTAAAATGTCTTTAGTCAGATTTCACAGAAAACAAATAATACAAATAAATAAATTTTAAATTTTTTTATGACCCGTTATTAGAATAAGTTTAACAGTGGGCATTTTTAAACACTAATTATAATTAAAAAAATCACAACTGATAACATTGAGACTCTCTGTGAATCCGATCACCGACACGCAGTAATGTATTTATTAACGGAACAACATCTATATGTGTATAATATTCATAGATTTACTTTTTAATTTTAGTATTTACTTTAAGAAACGTTTATTCTTATATCTATATATATATTAGAGATGCTGAAGATGTTTCATGTCGTGTCTTTGAATCAGCTTCTTTTAGAAAATAAATTGAATATTGATTTAGTTATTATTATAAATGATAATTCATCTCAGAGTTCTCTGTTTATTCATTAACAGATTATAGAAATAATTTATAGTTATACAGTGATCAGTGTTCTGTAGAAATAATCAGTTAGTGCACATTTATTATTTCATCTTTTCCAGTTCTGTTAATTTTTTTAATCAGATACAAAAAAATATTGAAAAAGTTTTGATATTTCAGTCACCCGAACAAACGAATCTCGGCTGGACCCCCACTGTGCTAAGACCCCTGGACAAGGTCTCAACCACAAGTGTTCCTCTGTCCAGCCAGCAGTATAAATGGGTTCCAGTAAAGCATACTGGGAAGGAAACTTGCGATGCACGAGCGTCAGTGATGTTCAAACAATATAAATACTTTCTTTTATATTACTTTATATATATTTTATTCGAAGGCAGATCGTGTTAATATTGTGAGAACATTCTCTGATAAAATCTCACACAATAATCTATCAGTCTACAAGAATAAATCAATCCATCCTCTAGAATAAGAATTCCGTAAAAGTCACTTCCGGCCCGTGTTTTAGAATTGCAGATGAATCCAGATCCATTACTGAGACCTTTCAAAGCCTGACATTACTTTCTTTTCTTACTGTTTTAAATGAAATACTCAGGACACGATACATTACGGTAAAAACACCGCCGATTATTCAATTCAATTTCTACAGTGGACAGTGTAGCAAAGCAGCTTTCATATAAAAACAAGTAAAAAAGAATTGAACCATTTCTTCCCTAAACCCTACACATCCCTAATGATCAAACCCGCGGAGACGGTGGATGGAAGATCTCTTTGAGAGGAACCTTTAAGAGGAACCAGGCTCAAAAGGGAAGCCCATCCTCAGTATCATTAATAAATAATTATCAAGTCATTAAATAATTACTAACCAAACACACAGCGGATTCGATTAAATTTTATTAAATACTTTATATTAATTTTATTTACAATTTACAGCCATTAAAACTGAACACTGGTGAAACAAATCTCTTTTTTTTATGTCTCAAATATTTTCCTAAATATTTCACATTGCAGTTTAATTCTAGCAATAATAGTAATAATAATAATAATAATAATAATAATAATAAAAAATAATAATAACAATAAAAAAAATAATGATGATGATGATAATAATAATAATAATAACAATAACAACAATAATAATAAAAATAATAAAAAAATAAAAATAATAATGATGATGATGATGATGATGATGATAATAATAATAATAATAATAATAATAATAATAATAATAATAATAATAATAAACTCTCAGTATACCACTAACAAATAGGAAGTAGATCTAATCAGTTTGTTCTTTATCTGTTATTGATTAATCGGAACACAGCAGGTTTCATTCATCACATTAATGGAGGAGCAAAGAAAAAATTGTGGATGTAGGAAGGAACAATGAAAGAAATAAAATAAAAACATTTGGTCAGTCTTTACTACTTTAAGTTTTATTTCTTTATAAATGTATTAAAATTCAAATTAAAATTTATTTGTCACGTACAAAATCATACACAGTGCAACATGTAGTGGAATTCTTGTAAAGCATAAAACAGTTTATTGTTCTCTTAACCAGTTCCTTTATTCTACACATGACTCAGATATTAAATATAATCATGTAATAAGGTATCACTGAATAAAATAGTGAGAATGATTGCTCGTGATTTTATAGTTCCTCACATCAGAACTTTGGTTTTAAAAGTGGAGCCTGTGAACAAACAAACAAACAAACAAACAAATAAGTGAGTGAACATGTTGTGTTCGAGCTGTAGGTGATCAGAGTGTTTTAATAATGATGAGAACTGAAGGCTTCAGGAGTGATGATCTGGAATATAAATATTTACACCCTGCTTATAATCGCAGCTCCGAAAATGTTCTCCGGCGATAAGCTGCGGCTGCCGACGGAGCGCGCATGGTCACGTGATCACGGACCCGCGACAGCAGAATCGGGCTCATGGCTTTACGACATTTGTATAAGTATAGAGTTCCTGAATTAAAAGGACTGGGGGACCAACCAAACCCTAAAACTCTCTTCATACATAAATCATCTCTCATACACGACATGAAAGATTTTCATTTACACATCACCCCTTTCCCCCACCCTGGGGGTGGTTTGTCAATATCATCATCATCATCATCATCATCATCATCATCATCATCAGGGCGGCGTACACCCTGAACAGCTTGTCAGACCACTGTAGGACAGAAACACTCATCCGACCATGCACAGCCACACAATTAGGAACAGCACTGTGCATAGTGTTATTATTATTAAAATTATTTTGTTTTGTTTTTTTAATTATATTCTATACAAGCCATATTCAGTTCTTTATATTTACTTATATTACTTAGTTGTAATTTATTTTATACACAATTTTTATTCTTTTATATATTAGCTATGTCTCACTGTTTATTCTTTATACTGTAATGTCTGTGCACTGCTTTTCTTATGTGCTGCTGGAAGTTTAAATTTCCCTGAGGGAGTCACCCCAAAGGGATCAATAAAGTTAAGTCTAAGTCTAAATCTAATTCCCTTTTGTTTTGGACCTTCTGTAATTTATTTATTTACAGGAAGTGGTCAGATCCAGTTGTGGCAGTTTCTTCTGGAGCTCCTTTCAGACAGCTCTAACGTGTCGTGTATAGCGTGGGAAGGGGCCAGCGGCGAGTTTAAGCTGACCGACCCGGATGAGGTGGCCCGACGCTGGGGGGCACGCAAGAGCAAACCCAACATGAACTATGACAAGCTGAGCCGTGCCCTTCGCTACTACTATGACAAGAACATCATGAGCAAAGTTCATGGAAAGCGTTATGCCTACAGATTTGACTTCAGGGGCCTGGCACAAGCCTGCCAACCCACGTCCTCCTCCACTTCCTCCTCCTCTTCCTCCGAAGCTCTTTACACACTCCACACTAACTTCACCTCCATTCCATTCTCAGGAATCTCCAAGCTGAACCTGGTGGCTCCTGGAGTCGGTCCTCACGGCTTTCCATACTGGACCGGATCCGGACCGGCGCTGTATCCGAGTCACAGCCTGCAGCCACCTGCACACTTCAGTGCAGCACATATCAGCTGCGTGAACAACATCAACCACCTCAACAACATCAACAATCACTATAACTGAGGGGGCAGAGTCATGTGGTGTTTGGATTTTTCTAGAAATGGCTAGTCAAGGTGACTGGATTTGTAGCTTATCTTAAAAAAATCCAGAAGTTTCTCCATGTTTCTTGTCTCGTTTAACTGATAATGATAACACAAACCCGCTCAATTTGACTTACGCTAATGTGTGCTAGTAGGTTTCTACCAGTGCCTGTATAACAGAGTTAGCATAAAGTCTGAATGATGGCTAACTGCAAATCTATACATAGCATTACAGGTTTTGAGAACAATTAGCAGCTATAAGTTGTAGGACTGATATAATTAGCATTAAATGTAAATAATTTACAGGATGTGTAATAGTGCCGCAGGCAAGTATGCCAGTCTGGACATAGCAACAAGCTAGCGAGCTAAACAACAAAACAAAAGATAGCTAGCTCAGCAAGAAATGAAATTATAAAATCGTAATGCACATGTATGTGAACAATAATAACCAGTAAACATTCTGAAAAAAAAAGGTCTTTATTAGCAACTTTTTATTGCTAAGAATTTTTAGAGAGTTGCTCACTAATGAGCGTAGCCTGGCTGCATAAACAATAAAGATGTTGCTATAGAAACAGCTTTCAGGTTTTTATGTAGCATGTTGCACTGATATTAGCGCGCTAGTCCTAGCTGTGAAATTAGGATTAATTCAGGAACAAATAAAGAATAGTAAATTAATCATAAATGATCTAAAGCTGGTGCATTGCAGCTACTCACGGAATTCTGCGTTAAAGATTTTAAAATTTCTTACAGTTTGCGTTTATGCTGAAATGAATTAAAGTTCATCAGTTTGCTACACAATGTGTGAGAATTTTTTTTGCTTCTCTCATTTCTTTTCTCATTTACTGAACCAGTTAATCCTATTTGGGTCTCAGGGAGGCGGGGCCTATTTCAGCAAAGTCTTGCTGAAGGTGGGGTACATCCTGAACGGCTCGCCAGTATATCGCAGGGCAACACGCACACATGACCATTCACACTCACACCTAGGGGCAAATTGGAACAGCCACTTAGCCCACTGTGCATGTCTATTGACTGCGGGAGGAAACCGGATCATAAGGAGGAAACCCATACAAACACAGGGAAAACATGCAAACTCCCTCACCGACCTTCTTACTGTAAGGCGGATGTGCTAACAACTGCGCCACCGTGCTGCCAACATGGAATTATCCAATCAGTCAATCATGTGGCAGAGGTAACGTCATGGTCACCTGGTTCAGTTGCTCAGAGATTATCGATCACCTGAGAGCACAGAGCTTATCACATACACAGGTATGTACACAAACTTCTATATTTGTTTGATGACTTTTGAGCTGAACTCCACCCATGCATGACCTCCGAGTTAAACCTCTCAGAGTGTGTCCTGAGCTGAACAGTGTGTCATCAACACAGCATTAGCGCTAATCAGCACTAATCCAGAATTATCCGGTTATGTAAGTCACTAGCAGGATGGGTGTTTCATTAACGCTAAGACCTCTTAACAGACAATTAAACACACACACACACACACACACACACACACACACACACACACACACACACACACACACCCACAAACATGGACATGCCTAGTTAAACTTAATCCTACAGTTTGTCTTTAAATCTTGTTTCTTCTCTTCAGGTTACAGAAAAATGTGCTTTAGATGAAAAGCAGAAATTCCACTTGGAGTGTTTACAGCATCACGCTGGTGGTTCACTTGATGGATGTGATGTCCTTGGGTGGTGGTGAAGATTCAGACCTATGAGTGACAGTGCTAAGTTTAGAGTCAGGTCTTAATTGCCTCAAATTGTTTGCAGGAGTAATCTTGCTTACATCACACATGAGAAAATATCCATATTGTATGTGGGTTACCCAGGTCCGGCTTTAATGTGGCTCCAGCAAAAATTGGTACCCCATGGGTCTAATGGTTAGAGAAGCGGCTCTGGGACATAAAGGAAAAATGTGTGGCATTGGGGGAGTGAGCTGCACCATCCCTTCCTCCACCTTCATGGCTGAAGTGCCCTTTAGCAAGGTACTTACTTCCAACTGCTCTCCAGGCGCCCCAATGTCAGTTCAGCCCACTGCTCCGAGTAACCCATCCATACTTTGGATGGGTTAAATGCAGAAGCTAAATTTACCATCTGGGATTAATACAGTATGTTAAAAAATATAGAATACTCATGGCGTATACACCTATATGAAATTTGACCCGCTTTGAGAAACCATTAACATTTTTTTCACACACATTGCGGTAGCCGTATTCCATGTATACAGTACATATCGTGCCACTGGAATCTTAGCTTGTTTATAAAACACTGCTCGAGCACAAGTACACTTCATATTTCAGCGCTCAGAGACACAAACCTATGAACTCAACATACAGACCCCCAGCATCAATTCTCACCTGACGAGTTGCCTACGCTGAATAAAATAAAAATATGAATACAAACACGACAGTGTAAACATCTCCATTCATTTAGAACAATTTAAAAATATCAGTTGTCCACACTGTTCCTGTTCTTCACTTCTCCTTTGTTTAATAATTCCTGGAAAACCTCATTGAAGAACTGTGGGTCCATGTTGATCCTCAGCATTTCAGCACTGAGTCTATCAATGACACCCAAGGCCCGTTGCCAGAACACTTCCTTATTGGTATTGATAATGAAGGGCTGAAGCGGGTACGAGATCTCGGTGCCCAGGTACGAATAGGTCAGGTACAGGCAGGTGAGAAAGATGCCTTGGAGCTCGTCTGGACAGGTGATGTTCTCGCTTATGGTGTCCCGGCACAGCATGTAGACGAAGACGAGGATAGGGGGCGTTATGAATCCCTCTTCCTGCCAGCCCTGCATTAAGAGTGTCCGGTCCACATTCCTGAACCAGGCGATCACGTCATTTGAGGTTAGATCCGAGACTTTTAGGCAGCGACGGCGCAGGAATCGACCCAGACAGAGCAGCAGTTCACCGGTGGATGCTTGGACAATAATGTGCACGGGTTGGTTCTTCTGGACATTCTCCAGCTGCTCGGTTACTGCGTGTTTGGTTCGGTCCAGGTTTTGGGATGGCATCTTGATTCCTCCAGACTGTGTTGGACAGTTTTCTTGTCTGTCATGGCGAGTGTGAAACGTTGGAGGACACGGGTTCACTTTCTTGTCACTTTTCCGCTTTATCAGCCTGAAACCAAAAGCTGTCACGACCAGTCTCGGTTTGCTTAGGGTTCTCCTCTTGGGTTCGTCCACTTCTTCCTGCAGCGCTGGGGAGACGGAGAGGCTTGTGCCCATTATTCCTGCAGCATGTGGTTAGCAATGTTTAATGTGCATCAAGGAAGAATTCAGTATCGGGTACAGAAGCATACACCCTCCAGAGTAACGCACACACCCTGCTCCATCCACACCACGGAATAATCCCATCCGGTCCGAGGAGGCTCAGTGAATACCGGCAGGATGACGGACCTATCGTAATCTGGTTTTTACGGCTAAATTTAGTGTGTGATCCTGTGGTCATGTGTCTTCACCCAATGGGATTTTAAACCCAGACCATCAACATCCACAAACCAACAATAACAAATAAGATACAGAGACAAACTGACACACAAATGATTAAGCCAAAATATTAAAACCACTTGATAGCATGTTCGGCGTATACAGCGAGCTAATGATAAACAGACAGGTACAGAAGTATTGACACCCTTTATTGAAAAATGCTGTTTTTCTTATTATATATTGGATAGTAAAACATGACCTTGCTGACGTGATAGTGTTTTCCAGTCCTGCCACTCATTAATTCCTTCATTCGTTCATTTTCTAAGACAATTAAACTTGATTAGGGTCGGGGGAGGCTGGCGCCCAACTCAGCTGACTCTGGGTGAGGGCGGGGTACACCCTGAACAGCTCACCAGGCCATCGCAGAGCAACACACACACAAGCATTCACACTCACACCTAGGGGCAATTTGGAACAATTAATCTAAGATGAATGTGTTTGGACTTCGTGAGGAAACACGAGCACCCGAAGGAAACCCAAACAATTAGAAGAACATGCAAACTTCACACAGAAACTCCCTCGCCGAGTCCAGGATTCAAACCCTGTAGGCTGTGCTAACCACTACACCACCATGCTGCCCTTCTCAAAACATTTCTGATAACTTAAAACATTTATATTTGGAGTTCACATGTGGATCAATTCACAGCATGCATTCTCTGGTTTCTTCTCTCTCTCCCTCCCTTCCTCTCTCTCTCTCTCTCTCTCTCTCTCTCTCTCATTAAGTGCGGTATGATGAAGGTGGGCCCCAGCACATCTTACTTACCCAGAATGCATGGTGATGCAATTTCAGTAATGAACAGAGTCACAGAGATTTAAAATGAACAGCAGCAGTGAAACAGCAAACCAGGCAGAATCATGTGATCATACCGCCACCACCAGGTTTCATCGTTCTTATAAGATTCTTATATTAAAATACAGTTTTTTCCTTTTGTAATCATAAAACTTTTCAGTTAAATCATAAAAGGTCTACTTTGTTCTTATCAGTGCACAAAATGTTTCCAGTAACCGTCTACCGTATCCATATGATCATGAAGCAATGTAGACTTGATGTGTCCGGTCCTGTCAGGCAGTGGGAAAACAGTGGTGACCTGAAGGTCACGTATTTAAATGTTATCACTGCTGGGTCCTTCAGCAAGACTCTGAACCTGCATCAGCTCAGGTGTTATTAAAAACATAATAAATAAAATAAAACTTAAGATTTAGTTTTGTAGGTTTTTGCTGCCTGTTTTTCCCTAGGACCCTTTGTGCACTAACAAAAAGCCTAATAATACAATGAAAAGAGACTTTTCTGTGGCTAAACCGAACCATTTTTGAGCCTGTCGAAGTAAATCAGTCTGATTTTTTGTTGAATCTAATGTAAAGACTAATATAATAATTTATTTTCACAAATATGTACGACTTTATAATCTCAGCTTTCCGCTTAAAACTGTTCAAGGTCATGTCATGTCATTTTCTTAACCGCTTAATCCTAATTAGGGTCGCAGGGAGGCTGGCGCCCATCTCAGCCTACTCCGGGCGAGGGCAGAGTACACCCTGGACAGCTCGCCAGGCCATCACAGGGCCTGTTCAAGGTAGTAATTATAAATAACTTGAATATCAAATTCTTAGTATCCATAAGAGCAAAGAACAATATATATATATTGTATAAACAAGTAATGAGGTCTCCTAACCCAGCGCACAAAGCTAAATAAGGAGCTTGCTGACGTTGACCTTTGGATGAAAGCAAATAAATGATCCGTTAATCTGTTAAAAAACAGATTGTTTTTTTTTTTCGAAGCCAAACAAAAGACAATGTGCATTACTGCCCCTATTTTGTATGATAGCCAACCATTTGCTCAAAGAGAGGAAGTAAAATTTCTAGGTGTCTATCTAGATGTAATTTTATTAAGGAAATTCCATATAAATTACATTTGTCAAAAAATTTCAAAATCAGTCGGAGTAATCTTTGGATTTTGCTTTCCTTTTTCGACCCCAACAGAAGTGTCTCTTTATTATAGGTTTTTTCCATAATCTAACTTTCTGCACCATTGTTTGGTCTTCTAATTATGTTTGAAACCTAAAACGAGCTGTCCATGCCCTAACAAACTTCCAATTCCGAGCTCATTCAGGACCCCTTTTTGAGAGACTAAATATCCGTGATATTTTTTTAAATCAACCTATTTCATGGTGGTTTTGCTATTACCACCATTTATTGCCTGCCCCTTTTCAAAATTGTTTTGTAACTGGTAGTGATATTCACAGTTATATTACATCATCGGAAAAGGAGGAAAAAACGGAAGGAAGAAAAAAATCTATATACAATATATACATAACATAAATTCGTACCTCTGGATTGGCAAACCGGGGTGGTAGTTCCCCTTTTTAAGAAGGGGGACCGGAGGGTGTGTTCCAACTATC
>JAOUQZ010000047.1:313676-327977 GCA_028564935.1 Neosilurus hyrtlii
TATATATATATATATATATATATATAGCTTACTGTAGTTCCATAGTTGTCTTTTGTACACTTTTTTTTTATAATTCCTGCTAAACTGATTTTTATTGTTCATCTTCTTTTATTAGGCTAATTGGCTGTTCCAAATTGCTTCTAGGTGTAAGTGTGAATGGTTTTGTGTGTGTGTTGGTCCTGTGATGGAATGGCGAGTCGTGCATTTGCCCAGAGTTGGCTGAGATAGGCTCCAGCCTCCCTGTGACCCTATTAGGATAAAAATAATTGAGTGAATAAATGACTGATTAATAGTTACCGTTATTAAAGGATCTCATGGCCATCACGGTGCAGATGGGTTGAGTATTGGCACTGCGTTGATCAAACCTGTCCTCTGCAGATCTGTGGTGGCGCGAGAGGCTGAAGAGGAATGAGTGGAGGAATGAGAGGAATGATTGTGGAGCTCTGAATTGCAGGTCTGTGCAGAGAATGGCCTGAGGCTCTTCTACTCACAAACCTTTATGCTACCTATTATTAATATCTGAATCACGAATGTGAGGAAACTCTCACTTATATACACACTTGCACCACTTCACCACATTGAAAGTTCAAACACAGTACAACTCCTCAGGAAAACCACACAATTGTAGTGTTAACACTGGAGCAGAGAGTGAACAGAGGAGAAATAAGCAAACCAGGAAGGAGGGCTTTAAAGCATTTCCTCTAACATTGTACACAAATGTTTACCTTTCACCTTTCGGTAAATCAGATCTGGACCACACTTCCTGCTGGATATACAGTCATGGGCATTTTAATTTGGAGGAGTGTGTTGGGGATTAAAATGACGGTGCTGCTTCCTGTGTAAGAGGGAATCGCTGATGAACGACTGGGACGTGTTTCTACATGATACACATACTAACAATATCCCAGTACTGACTGTGACCCCCGTTTTAACACACTTACTCACTTATTTTGAAAGCACACATTTAAAATACTGCCCTGCGATGGCCTGGCGAGCTGTCCGAGGTGTACTCTGCCCTCTCCCAGAATCGGCTGAGATGGGCGTCAGCCTTCCCCCGACCCTAATTAGGATTAAGCGGTTCAGAAAATGACATGACATGACATTTAAAATACCTCCTAATTATTCACACACACACACACACACACACACACACACACACACACACACACACACTTAAGAACTAGAAAGTGTGTCACTTCAGACGTCTTCTTGCAATACGAGATGTTAATAGTTTTCAGTTGGCAAACCCAAATACAGGCATGTTTCAACATATGCGATTTTCATTCTGTGCTACAAAAAGATCTGAATAATGACTGACAGCGAGGGACTCTTCAGAAAAGGACCTGTTTAATGAATTACCTGATTACTTTGATGTTGATCAATTATATAATGCACCCAGAAAATAGCAGGTATGGTGCTGTAATGGTTAGCAAGTCTTCCTCACAGCAAGAAGCTCCAGGGTTCGAGTCCTGGGCTTGTGTCGAGGGTGCTTCTGTGTGGAGTTTGTATGTTCTCCCAGTGTTTATGTGGGTTTCCTCTGGGCATGCCAGTTTCCTCAAACAGTCCAAAAGCATGCACATTAGGCTAATGTGAATTGTTGTGTGTTGGCTCTATGATGGTCTGGTGAGCTCTTCATGGTGTACTCCACCTTCGCTCAGAGTCTGCTGAGATAGGCTCCAGCCTCCTCAAGACCTAAACAGGATCAAGCGGTTTTATTTCTTTAAATAGTGCTACGCCTATGACAGAGACTACATCAGCAGAGTAGGGCTGCAGGAAGTGCATTTTTTTCATATCACAGATAACTTTTACTTTACACAATACAAAATTACAAAATGTGTAAGTGTGACCTAAAGGCCTTCCAAATGTCCCTGTGTGTTTAAGAAGGGCTCGCAAGTGACGGGCCTAAACAATGAGCTGCCATTCGTCAAGGAGCCCAGAAGTGCAAAATGAAGTGCATCACGCATTGGTAACATAGGTGGAATACCACTTAGTGCCCACACACACAACTTTACTTATGACTATTGGTGCTTTGATATCATCTGTCAAGACACTCAGTGGCCATATATGTGTATAGCACCAAATATCTATCAGGTTTTACCATCAAATCAGAGAAATAAACATAAAACATATTGACACACTGCATCTTAAACAAACCTCGACTCTGGGCGGGAGTGGGGTTCACCCAGAACAGCTCACTAGGTCATCACAGGGCCAACACACACAACCATTCACACTCACTCACAACTAGGAGCATTTCTCAACAGCCAATTATCCTAATGTGCATGTTTTTGGGCTGTGGGAGGAAACCGGCATACCCAGAGATAACCCACACAAGCAAGAGGAGAACATGCAAACTCCACACATAAACACACCGAGCCCGGGAATCAAACCCAGGACCTTCTTACTGCAAGGCGAACGTGCTAACCACCGTGCCACTGTGCCGCTCTAATATGAAATGCAGGTGTGGATGCTGGTGAGCTGTGAGTTCAGAGCTGTGTTTTCACTTCTCTTTAAATCGCTTTGAGAGTTGTAGTATAAACTACACTGAAACAGAAAGAAAGGTAAACTAAAACAAGATTTTTATGGTTGTTCATTTTAAACCGTGGTAATGATGACACCACTGTGTTGCTGCTCCAAGTGACCGTGACAAACTATGAGTGTCTATTATTTAAATTTAAGCATTATACACTCAGGATAATGTTTTTTTAATCATAACATGGTGGACCAATCAGATTACGCTGTTCCCGTGTGGTATATACCTATTAATTTTATCCATAAATCATAGAAATACTGAGATAAACAATGCTGCATGTTGATTTTCATGTTGGAATGTTGTGAAATTATACAGAAACATATATATATATATATATATATATATATATATATATATATATATATATATATATATATATATGCAGTGTGTGGAGACTGTTAGTAATCCAAGCAGAAGTAATAAAAAATAATAAGTACTCTGATGTTCATGGACCAATCACACACGTACACACTCAGGACTGATCCTTTATGAAGATTTTTATTGAGGAATATAAAGAATATTGTTTTCAGATTCATTTCATCTGAACGGGAGGTTCTGTCTCCTCTATAATGAAACAGGTAGTAACATGACAACTGATCACATTATCGGACACCACACCCTTCACGTAGAGCGCCCACAGAACAGTTCACCTAAGGTGAGAACCTCAGGAACAGCTGCATTCAGAAAACTGGTACAATTTTTACAAACAGTTTCAGGTGAAATGATTTGGCAGTGATTCCAATGAATATACTGAATTAGTATTTAAAAATAAATTGACATCAGGGGTCAACACAGCCGGGTGTCCACTAGAGCGAGAATAGTAACTTTGGACTTCAGGAAAGTATAACAGGTGAAATATAGGCCCGGCCGGACTTCAGAGACTTCGTCCACCATTTTTGATTTGAACTAGAGCTATGAGGCACCGTTCAGTAGTTTCGTTCGGCCCTCGTGTCCAATCGCTAACCGCATTGCAAGTATAATTTTAACTGTTTGATGTAGTCACATCTTATGAATTTCATCCAAACACCCACTACACATGATATGTTTATTCTCAATCAGCTGTATTTGATTCAGTAAAATGTTCTTTCTATCCCACATAGGAATGTCTGTGTACCATATTTTGTAGGTCACTCCAATTTCATAGGTAACATTTATTTTCAGCCCTCAGGAACAACCCCGGCTCCATCTTTTATCTGAGGGATTTATTTTCGTTCACCATGCATTCATGCTACTGCTGTGAAAATCTACATCAGGTATTTCTAAATCCACTTTTTTCTCACTCATCCTAAGCATTGCCTTCAGAATTGGGGCGACCTACAGACATGGTACACAGACGATAAGTTTGGTGAAATTCTGACTTCGCTTTTTTATTGTTAAATATATTGGACTTCTGTATTTGTCTGTTAATGTAGAGAACCCACCCACCTACCGTCTCCTGAATGGTCATCATTACCCAGAACACAAGGCAGAGAACACACACACACACACACACACACACACACACACACACACAGGTTACATGTACTTCAGGGGAGTGCTAGGGCTAGTGGTTTTCAATAGGGCCTAGTAAATTCTCTGAGCAGCTCGCTCAGTGTCATCTTCCCGTCGGCTTGATCAAGCCCTGGAGTACCTGCTGATCCTACTGCTGGAGCTGTGCAGGGAAGTGTTGCTTCTGCTCTGTGCATGTGCTTGGTGCACGAGTGCTTGGTGCACGAGTGCTTGGTGCTGGTTCTGTTAAATCCTAGCAAGGGCACAGGTGAGCTCAGATAGGAGTGAGGACTCCATAATGGAACTTCACTTTGAAATTCTGGGTTTTGGCAGCAGTGTGACCATTCAGGAGGTTTCAGGAGCCTGAAGAGATGTCGGTTGGGCAGGTCGTTATACTCTTTATAAATAGTCTTTTTTTTAACAGCTTTTTTCTGTTTTTTTACGAAGACACATGGTAGCCTAAAGAAAACCATGGCGCCATAACTTCACACAAATGGTGATCATATCAAACCACACCTTTGTAAACGGCAACATGCACTTACTAGAGTGAAGTACCTACATGGACTTCCATAGGTCCCTCAGAGATCACGCAGTGCACATGCGTGGTGCCCCATGTAACATCATCCACCAACCCAAGATCAGGCCACCCTTTCATATACGTTAAAAGACTGTGGTGCACATCTCTCGATTTGACCTTGTGGGGCAACACTCATTCATTCTTTCATTTTCCAAACTGCTTAATCCTATTAGGGTTGCAGAGAGGATGCAACCTCTGAATCTCAGCCGACTCTGGGCAAAGTACCTCCTGAACAGCTTGCCAGTCCATCACAGAGCCAACACACACACAGCTCTTCACAGGATTGTGACTTTGTCTCTCTTTTGCTTTTCTTCCTTCTCTCTTTTTGACTGGGATTCCAAAACTTGAAACCCAAGATGATGAGTAATTGAGGCGGTGTTACTCAGGTCAGCTTGCAGTAATGTGAAACACCAGCTAAGAGCTTCAGTTAAACACAGAGCACACTTGTTAATTAAATCTGGATCACGCCCCGTGCTCAGCCCCACCTCCGTCTCCGTTGTATTAGAATCAGAAGGACACCCTTATCCAGAGCGACTTACAGGAGTGACAGTGGAGGACAGTGAAGGATGTAGTGATACTTACACACACTGTTACTTTAGCGCACATGAACAGATAAAGCGGTTAAACGCTTTTCATTTGGCTCCCAATTGGCTCATCGACAAGGTGCACAACTATCAACATCTTTATCAGAGATTATCAAATCCAGGTTGATGCTGCAGCTATCTGCAGCCAGGAGTGTATGGAAGCTGATTGACCGAGTTCTCACGGGAGGGAAGGAGGAAGGGATGGCATACGTGTCAATTGCAGTGATCACCAGCCAGTCATGGGCGTCTGTGAGCTCATTCACACAAGTGTGATAACTGAGGGGTGGGAAGTGGCTAAGACTAAATTACAGGGGATTTAATATATATATATATGTATGTATGTTTTTTTTGTTAAACTGTGCTGTTTGACACTACGTCACTGTGCATAACTTGAGGCCAATTTCTTGCACAGTTTCAAGAAACTCTTGGCTTTGATCTGTAGTCATGTGACTTCAGGTGAAGATGAATGAGTAGAGTAACCCAAGGCTTCATTTTAAAGAACAGGACATACTCTCTTTAACTTTAATAAACCAACATGCTAACATACTGCTCTCTTTTCCTCTCTTTATATCTTTCGCTTTCTCCCTCTCTCCCTCTCTCTCTCTCTTTCTCTCTTCCTCTCCCTCTCTCGTTATCTTTTGTTCTCTCTTGAACTTTAATAAGCCGACATGCTAACATAGTTCTTTCCCTCCCTCCCTCTCTATTCCTCTCTCTCTCTCTCTTTTCCTCTCCCTCTTTCTTCCTCTCTCTATATCTTTCTCTCACCCCCTCTCACTCATACTCTCTTGAGCTAACATGCTAACATACTGCTCTTTTTCTCCCCTCTCTTTCTCTCTCTCTCTCCCTCTCTTTATCTTTCTCTCGCTCATACTCTCTTGAACTTAATACTTTTTTTTTATTAACTTATGTTAATAAGCTAACATACTGCTGTCCCTCTCTCTTTCTTTCTCTCTCCCTCTCTCTCTTCCCCTTCTCTTTCTCTCTCTTTATCTTTCTCTCTTACTCTCCCTCCCTCTTTCTTACTCTCCCTCCCTCTCTATGTTTATCTCTCTCTATCTCTCCTGCTCTCTCACCCCCCCTCTCTCTTTCTCTCTCTCTCTCTCTCGTGTTTAGCGTGGGTGTGAGATTTTCAGGTTTGTTCTGTTTATGTGTGTCCTCCTGTCTCACCCTGAACAGTCAACTGCTATAAACTATGTCTTTTCCCGTGCTGTGCCTGTGTGTGTGTGTGTGTGTGTGTGTGTGTGTGTGTGTGTGTGTGTGCGTGCGCGTGTGTGTGTGTGTGTGTGCGAACCTGGCTGCAGCTCAGTTGCTAGCTGTTAGCCATGCCGTCCATCACTGCAGTGCTCTGTGATCTGAGAGCGGCTGCAGCACTGAGCAGCTTGTGGCCTGTGTGGGTCAGCACTGACCAAAAGAAAAAAAAAAAAAAGTAAAGTAGAGGGAAAAAAGAAAAAAGAGTGCAGAGAGCCGAAGATTAAAGAGCTCAAACTCCTGAATGCTCAGAGTTATTAATGCAGCAGCGACTAATTACACCGTTCACTTCTGAAGAGCAATTTAACATCGCTTAGCACAGATAACTCTGATCAAAGCTACAGAAAGAGAGAGAGGGTGGGGGAGGAAGAGAGAGGGAGAGACAGGATGAAGGGAGAGAGAGAGAAAGAGAGAGATGGAGAAGAGAGAGAGAGAGAGAAGATAAAGGAAGAGAGAAGGAGGTAGTGGATTAGTGGTTATTGATCTGAAGGGCAGCAGTTCAATCCACACTATCACCACTGTTGGGCCCTTGAGTGAGGCCCTTGACCTTCAATTGCTCAGTTGTATAAAAATGATAACTGTAAGTCACTCTGGATAAGAGCATCTGCCAAATAATGTAAATGTAAATGTACTGGTAGAGATAGCGAGAAAGAGGAAAAGGAAAAGAGCGAGAGAGATAGAAGGAGTGAGGGAGAGAAAAAGAGAGAAAGAGAGAAACAGAGTGTGCGAGGTTCTTCTCCACTGATGGAACCCTGCGGTGGACTTGATATCCCATCTCACACACACACGAGCATTTTTTTATCCCACAAACCTGACTTCATCACTGAGTGTCTCAGAGTGATGCCTGATTCGGCTCGATCTCAAAACACACGCATCATAAACTTGACCGCAACAAAATGCTTCCTGATTGATTCTCTGGACAGTTGGAGATTTTATAGGTTTTATTTTAACCTTAAACCAGAGAAACATTTATCAGATCATCACACAGGGTAATGTGAAGTTTCTGCTGTGTGAACGATCTGTTACTATAGAAACATTTACGCGGTGGAACGAGCACCTATGAAACAGGAAAACAGGTCCATTTATATAAACATCTCAGGAATCATGTGGGAGTTCAAAGAGTCAACTCTTATCTTCTGACTCACTGAAAACAGCTGTAATGACATCATAGAATTTTCCATCAGATTTCATTCATTCATTCATTTTCTAAGTGGCTTAATCTTAATTAGGGTTGTGGGGAGGCTGGCGCCCATCTCAGCTCACTCTGGGCGAAGGCGGGGTTCGGAAGTATTGTTCGATATTGTCTTTATTTTGGACAACATTCTCCTCTCCCACACTACCGTCAGAGAGTCCACCTCCGTCCCCACAACGATACTCGCCTTGCGGATCAGTTTGTTCAGTCTGTTTGTGTCTGCAACCCTCAGCCTGCTGCCCCAGCATGCAACAGCATAGAGAATAGCGCTGGCCACAACAGACTCATCAAACATCCTGAGCAGTGTTCAGCAGATCGATGAACGATATAAGCCTCCTCAAAAAATAGAAAAAATAGGGGTCCTCACCCAGAGTCGGCTGAGATGGGCGCCAACCTCCCTGTGACCCTAACAGGATTAATCGGCTTAGAAAATAAATTAATGAAACCATCTTCTGTATTTGATAAGAGATGGATGTATAGATGAGTGGATAGATAGATGAATGGATGAATGAAAGGATGCTGGATGGATAAAAGGATTATAGATGGATAAACAGATGAATGGAAGGATAATAGATGGATAGATGGATGTGTGGATGGATGGAGGGATGGAGGGATGAATGGAAGGATGATGGATGGATGGATAGATAAATGGATGAATGGACGGATGGATGGATATATGAATGAAAGGATAATAGATGGATGAATGGAAGAATGATGAATGAAAGGATAAATAGAAAGATGATGGATGGAAAAATAGATGAATAATAAGATGATGGTTAGATAGATGAATGAAGGGATGAATAGAAAGATGATGGATGAGTGGATAGATAAATGGATGAATGGAAGGATGGATGGATAGATGAATGAAAGGATAATAGATGGATGAATGGAAGGATGATGGATGGATGGAGAAATACATAGAAGGATGATGAATGAAAGGATAAATGGAAAGATGATGGATGGAAGGATGGATGAATAATAAGATGATGGTTAGATAGATGAATGAAGGAATGAATAGAAAGATGATGGATGAGTGGATAGATAAATGGATGTACGGATGAATGGACTGCAGTGGTGGCTTAGTGCTTAAGGCTCTGGGTTACTGATTTAAAGGTATTTAAAGATTCACGCCCCAGTGCTGCCACTGCTGGGCCCCTGAGCAAGGCCCTTAACCGTCATCTGCTCAGCAGTATAAAAATAATGGTAAATGTAAGTCGCTCTGGATGAGGATGTTATTTCCGTCTGGTATATCTCCTAAAACAGGACTTAAACTAAAACATAAAAAAACAACCTTGAACCAGTGAATTATTTATTTATTTATTATTATTATTTTCCTTTTTACTTTTTTTTTTTTTAAATAAACAATAACAGATTTCCTGATTTATAGATTTATAATTCCAGACAGATATTTTGGTTCCTCTGCCCTTCTGAGAATGAATCAAATTGGCTTTGATTCATCTGATGAGAAAATAAAGGAAACAAAAAGTGATAAAAATATAAATAATTCCATAGAAATAAAATCAATCCACTGGATAATGAGCTGAAAAAATAAAATTTCTGTTTGTATTAGACGTGAAAGGAAACATGGAGAGATGAAACATGACACCCTGTTTATATAAAACGAGGGAGTGTAATATTAGAGGGAGGAATGAAAGAATAGGGAGGGGTGTCATTAGTATGAAGAGAAGTTCTGCGCTCTAATTCTGCAGGTGATTTTATATATCGCTTCCACATTTTGTGACTTTATTTAGCCTGTGACTCGAACCCAGGACCTTCTTGCTGTGAGGCGGAAATGATAACCACTTTACCACTGTACCTCCCATCTAATATCATTCATTCATTCATTCATCTTCTGAACCGCTTATTCCTAATTAGGGTCGCGGGAAGGCTGGCGCCCATCTCAGCCGACTCTGGGCGAGGCCGGGGTACACCTGGACAGCTCGCCAGGCCATCGCAGGGCCTAATATCATTTAAATGAAAATTTATATAACTGCTCCAGGGCTCTTCGTCCTCATACTTGGTTTATCTAAATAAGTTTTTTAAAATTAGGGACCGGCATAACGCAGATGCAATAAAGTGTCCATGTGTGGGATGTCCGGGCAGTAACTTCTGAATCATCCGTGGCACCTGCCTCAAACTTGGTGGATATGTGTAGGGTGGTAAGGTGGCATGCGGCTTACCAACATTAGGTTACTGTGACCTTGACTCCAATCAAAACAATACGTGTCCGGATCTTATTTCCTATATGCTTACTATCACATATACACTTACCTTATATATCTTGGAAATGGGGAGTGTCGCATACCAGCGTTAGGCCACTTTGACCTTGACCTTTGACCTAACATAAAAGAAAAAAGCTTGTCTAGGCCATATTTTCTATATGGTTGGCTTTATACATACAATATTAGGATCATGGCTCACAATCAAATGTCAAATTACCTTTGGTGAGTTGAACTGCTACAAATCAGTCAATAAATGTTATATTTCTGAAATGACTTCCTGCAGTCTGCATCAGCTCTGTGGTTAAAATACTCATATTAACCAATAAGTTCAGACTTCCCACGTACAGCTGAATATTTTGGCGCTGCGTTAGCTCATTGTCGTCCTGTGATGCAAGTTTGAATACAGCGGCCCTATGAGACGCCACAGGTGCTCCAAGGACGCCATCTGAAACACGTCTCATGCACTATTCAGGAAGGGAGTGTACTTAGCCTTGGGGTAGATATGGCGTAAGGAGCTAGCGTCTTTCCACCAGGGAGTCAGTGCCATTTACAGCACACAGTGCACGGAAATACTTAACCCCAGTGATCAATATTTCAGGACTTGAGCTCTTCTCTACTGAGGCTGGGTGAAAATGGAAGAGCTGAGCATGTTGTTAAAAGCACATTCTCAATATTTAATGAGGGCCACAGAAAAAAAAACAAAACCCTTCATCTTCTTCAAGCTAATGCTAAGGCTATGAAATAATCACAAGGATCAAACTGGGATGTTAGCATGGATTAAATGTTTGTAAAAGAAACTGAGAGCGTGTGCTCAAACAACCTTTTGGAGTTTTTTTTTTTGTCAGAAGAACACAAGCAGAGGATCTCTGAGGCACACTTCAGAGGAGGATGATGGGATACCTTAAAACAGGAGCAGAGCCATGGATTATACAGATGTTCAGCCAGAGAGGATAATTGTACAGCACAGGATGCTTGGAACAAAGTAGAAATCAAGGCACCGTACCGCATTAGAGTGATGTGTAAGAGTGTAATCTGGAGCTATAAGTCAGAGATTAGAGTGATTAAAGCTTGCTGCGTGTGGCGGATTTCTTCAGATCACACCGTGGAGGATCTATCGTTCCTGACTGGGACTAGGATCCCAGTAGCTTTGACTTACTGAACTCACATTTTCTCTTTGATAAGAACAAAATAATAATCATTTCCAATTATTGTACTGAAGAAAATATTTACTGGGAGGAAAAAAGGGACCAGAAATGTCTTGGACCTGAGATCTAAATGATAAAATATAACACGAGTCATAAAATTAAAAACTAGCATTAAGCAGAAATCTTCATTCATTCTTTCATTTGCTGAACCGCTTAATCCTACTAGGGTTGCTTGGAGGCTGTAGCGCCGCCAGTCCAGGTTCAACACACACACACACACACACACACACACACACACACACACACACACACACACACACACACACACCCAAAACCATTGACATTCACACATGGGGTGATTTGGAGCAGCCAATTAGCCTAACATGCATGGGCTGCAGGAGGAACCCAGAGTACACCGAATAAACACACAGACAGAAATCTCTAAAATATAAAACTATGAAAAGTCTTAAACTTATAAAAGATAAAATTAACATCCAGTTAGAGTCTACCATGTGTACTGCACTGCCAAAAAGTCACCATTCACCCCACAACAGTCACTGTGTGTGAGGAAAAGCAAGCACAAAATAAATTGGCAGTAGAACTCACAGCGATGTTTAATAGTGAAAGTAAAATTATTTGTACACACATTGTGATGCGAACTCACAGGATTGGACCTAATAAATAAATCCATTTAGTGAAAATAATCAGAATAAGAGTGTATACTGGAATAAAGAACAGACTTTGGAGCAACAGACTAAGGTCATGTGATCTGATGTGTCCAGACTGTCCCTGTTCCAGAGCGGTGGATGTGTCAGGGTAAAAAGGGGAGTGTATGAAGAGATGAGATGTACCTATCACTGCATAGTGGCCCCAGTACAAGCCACTGGAGGCGGAGTTATGATCTGCAAATGTTTCAGTTGGTCCAGTGGAGGCGCAGCAACATTAATGCAGGAATGAAATGAAGTCATCCGACGATGTGAATCTACTGAATCATAAAATTTCATATCAATAGAGTTTTGATTCCCTGATGGCCTTGATGTAAAATTTCAAGCTAGAATAATGAAAGAGAGGTTCAGGAAGCACGAGGAGTCGTTTTCACACACGTATTGGCACTCGTATTCCTATACATGTATTTTTATAACAAGGCAGTGGCGGCTCAAACAGTCACTTAAATCTAACTTACTTAATTAGCCCCAGTGCTTCCCTGTGGAGCATAGGCCACCAACAACACTTCTCCATCTGACTCGACTCCAATATCATTCCTGCTCCAGTCCAGATGTTTCCCAGTCTCTTCAGCTCCACCTTAGAATGTCATCTCCAGCTATTTCTGGGCCGGTCCCTCTTACTCTTCCATTTCTGATTCCAGATTAATGCTTGGTGGGTGATGCTAGAAGTTTGCTTCCTAAAGGTTGTGCCCAATCCAGCCCCATTTCCTCCTCAGAATCTGCTTGAGTGTTGGCTCCTGACTCGCTCTCTGCTTTTCCCAGGCCACCTGATGTTGAAGATGCACCACAGATAAGTGTTGATAACAGTCTGAATCTTGTGCAGTGTCGCCTTGGTCATCCTCCATGTCTCAGAGCCTTAGAGCAGGATTGACTTGACATTGGAGTTGGATATGTGCATCTTTGCGGCTGTCCTGATTCCCATTGATGTCCAGATGTTGTTTAACATGATGAAGGCTGTTCTTGCCTTGCTTGTCCTGGCTATGACATCTTGGTCTGCCCCTCCCTGTCCATCTACCCTACTTCCCAGCTACACAAAGGAGGATTGGCAGTAGTGTTGCTCTTCATTAGCTCAGTATTCTTTCTGTTGACCTTGAGCCTTGTTTTGGCTGATGTTACTGGTTGGCATGTGGTCTTGTTCATGAGACAGAGGAAAGCTGACAGAAGACTTGCACACAATACCTCTGGAGCTCTTGCTGCTCACAGATCCGTTACCATTTAGCCTGGGGTCGCAAGATGTCCAGTTACCGTGTGCACCACCAGGAGGTATCGTAAGAGTCTTGGAATGGTGAGTGGCTGTGTACTGGCAGGGACAGACTTACACACTCTGCTCTCCTTTTTGCCATCGGCTAGCCGGTGGGGATATCGGAAAACAGATCATGCAAGCAAAACTACAACTAACCCATCAATCATAACCTGTGGCAGAGCCACTCAGCACATTGAGAACTTAAATCTAGGCATACTTTATCATGGAGAAATCAGTGAAACCTAAAACTAGCCTAAATTCAGCCTTTACAGAGTCTGTGTTAGTTTTGCACCTTCTAGACTCTGTGTCTGGGTTGAGCAGGTCCACGTTACAGCAAGGAGGTCCTGGGTTCGAGTCCAAGGCTTGGTTTATGTGTGGAGTTTGCGTGTTCTTCCCGTGCTTCCATGGGTTTCCTTATCTTAGGATAATTCAAATTGCCCCTTGGTGTAAATGTGAGTGTGAATGGTTGTGTGTGTGTTGACCTTGCAGTGGACTGATGAGCTGTTCAGGGTGTACCCGCCCTTCCACCGGAGTCTCTCTCTCTCTTCATCTCTCAGACTCTCAATGTCTCTCTCTCTCTCTCTCTGTTTCCATCTCAATCTTCTTTGAGTTAAACACAGTGCAGATGAAAATACTCTGCCCTGACATAGTTTTTAATTTGTGGCCGGTTTGAGGTCCGCTGTAGGGTCAGGAGCAGGACACCAAGACTCCTGTTTACTGTCCAGCTGCTGAATAACATCTCTGATCACATGCACATACACACACACATGCACACACACACACACACACACACACACACACACACACACACACACACACACTTTTCTGCACTGATTCACTCCTTGCGGGAGTTTATTAAAGTCAGTAAAATTCTTAATATGTTAAGTATGTTAATATCTTAATATGTTCTTAATACAAAGACCTACCTACATAAGCATGAGGAGAACTTCAAATCCAGGACCCTGGAGCTGTGAGTCAGGAATGCTCTTTTTCTTCTTAAATTATTATTATCATTATTATTATTATTCATTCATTCATTTTCTAAGCTGCTTAATCCTAATTAGGGTCACGGGGAGGCTGGCACCCATCTCAGCCGGCTCTGGGCAAGGGCAGGGTATGCCCTGGACAGCTTGCCAGGCCATCGCAGGGCAACACACACACACACATAACCATTCACACTCAATGAACAGTTGAATGAACTCAATGAACAATGCAATCAGCACAATTAGCCTACTGTGCATGTTTTTGGATTGTGGGAGGAAACCGAAGTACCCGGAGGAAACCCATACAAGCACAGGGAGAACATGCAAACTCCACACAGAAACGCCCGAGCTGGGAATCGAA
>JAOUQZ010000047.1:328748-347139 GCA_028564935.1 Neosilurus hyrtlii
GGCATGACTAACTATAGCAGCATAACTAAAAAGAGAGAAACCAGAAGGAAGACAGACATGAGGGCCCCTGTAACGTTGGTCAATTAGCCATTCCACTGTCAACAGACCTGGGTGAGCATGTAAAAGAACCATTGCTGACTTTCGTAAAGAGTAGGCCTGAGTCGGTTGAGATGGGTGCCAGCCTCCTTGTGACCCTAATTAGGATTAATGGGTTCACAAACAATTAACCATGCTGAATATTTTATTTAATATTAACAATATAAATTATATGACAACCACAGATCTGACTGGCTGTTGAGTAGGCCATAATTTTCCCAGTACAGACTGCTCAATAACTTTTTGTTGACCCGCCAGCATTCGGGGTGGAGATGGTATTGTTTTGGGTTGAGGTGTTGGTGTGAGTGGAGGTGGTGTTGGTATGGGTAGAGGTGGAATTGGTATTGGTGGTGTGGGTGGAGATGGTGTTGGTGTGGATAAAGGTGGTGTTGGTGGGGATGGTGGTGTTATAAAAATGCTATATAGCTAATAATTTATTAACCTTGTTAGGTTGAGCACTACAGGAGACATCAATGCCAAGTTCTGGAATTTCCCGGTACTGACCTCATGCTCGGTTAATAAGCAGTATACTGTATATTTTAATACATAGTTATTGCACATAAATTAGCATGAAATCCCAAACTTGGCGAGTTTTATGGCACAGCAGATTCAGATTCAGGGGAAGTGTACTGATTGTTTCTGATGTGATTGACAGAGACCTTCCCGAGGAATAGTGGGGACTACGGTGGGATCACTGTGATGCTTTTGAAGTGACGTGAAGCTTGATGGTGAGATTAAAGATGCATGCACTTTAATAATGGGAATCTAAACAATAGGTTACCTGAAACGAACAATCATCTTTCATAATCACTAAGTCACTTACCGTAATTTCTCTAATACAGGGTAATCCACATTCTTCACACGGAGACATCAGGAACCTACAGTTTTGTTTTCAACATCAATGACATCATCATTGATTGAGCAATCATATTCTCCTAATGTTTTTTCATCCATCCATCCAACCAATTTACTGTCCATCCATTTATTCATTCATCCAACCATCCACTTTACTGTCCAACCAGCCACCTATTCATCCATTCATAGACTCTACTGTCCATCTATCTATCCATACATCAAGTTTTACTGTCCATCCATCCACTCTACTGTCCATCCGTCCACTCACTCTACTGTTCATCCATCTATCCATACATCAATTTCACTGTCTATACATTTGTCCATGCATCCTTCCATCCACTATACTTTCCATCCACTCTACTGAGCATCCATCCATAAATCCATCCATTAAGCCATCTATGCATTATATTCTTTATTATTTTATTGAAGAGCATCTATCCATTTCACTCTACACCATCCGTTCACCTTTCCATATATTAATGTATTCATTTGTGAGTTCATCAATCCATCCATCAGTCTTACTGTCTATTCAACGGTTCATCTATTCATTGACCTTATTATCATTCATACATTCATCTTACCATCCATTTTACTGTGCATTATCCATTTATTTTACCATCCAGCAGTCTATCAATCCATATGTCAATCCATTCATCCATCTATTAATCCATTCATTTTACTGAAGAGTAGAATCCATTTCACAATACACTATCCATGAGTCATCCATCAGTC
This sequence comes from Neosilurus hyrtlii, assembly GCA_028564935.1. Lineage (NCBI taxonomy): Eukaryota > Metazoa > Chordata > Actinopteri > Siluriformes > Plotosidae > Neosilurus > Neosilurus hyrtlii. The sequence goes on from JAOUQZ010000047.1 coordinate 330,432, forward strand.
CAGCCACCCTCCGTCCATTGACCTTATTTCTTCATCCACCTTACACTGAAAAAAATAATCCCTTCACTTTACTTAATTCAAATGTGTACATCGGTCCCACTTACTCAGAATGTGGCCAGATGACGTGACTTATTGAAAATCGGAAGAAAAAAAAATCCCGTCAGTTGGCCACATTTTGTTCATGTGGAACTGATGTACACATTTAAATTAAGTGAAGTGAAGGGATTATTTTTTCAGTGTACCATCCATCCGTTTTCATGTTCATCCATCCTTTGATCTTGCTTTACACCATCTATTCACATTACCATCCATCCTAATTAAAGTGCATCCATCCATTCATCATCCAGAAATCACCACAAGTCCCACTGATTCTCTTCATACTTAGTTTATTATTATTATTATTATTATTATTCAAAAATTAAATTATCCACAAAATAAAATAACTTATACATTTAAACTTTAAAACATTATACAATTTTAAATAAGTAAAAATAACCACTGGAAAAAAAGTATATGCTGGGTAGAGAGAGCTGCTCTGAATGTGCAAACAGTTCCACTGAGGATGATGTGCTTCACGTCCAAGACACAAAAGAGAGTACAAATCCAAACTCAGTGCTTTTGCCCAATGAAGTGTGGAAAGCTGTGTGTGGTTTCCCCTGCAGAACTCTCCATGGGGTTTCCTCACTCAGGTTGTCGTTAAGAGATCATGATGCACATATAGAGCTGAGGATCAGGGGTCCGTCCATGGAATGAAGTGTTTAAAGGAAGTTCATGCGTCGTGTTTCCATCACGTTTTTATTACTATGAAGCTACCTGATGATTAACAGCTAGGTAGTCAATGATGTAATGAGTAAAGGTGTATTATAATATTGTTTATAGTAGAGAAGTTATAATAACCTGTTGTGAATAATGAAATTGTTGAGAAGTTGTGAATAATGAAATTGTGCTATGCAAATGGGTCTCAGTATTTATGATCAGGTCTATACTATGCTTAACCCTGGCTTCAAAATGGATTCTTAGCGTGGGTGGGTAAGTTGGCTAGTGAGAACATGGCATTACTGGGACGTCCTCAGTTGCTTAAGAACCCTTGAAAAACCCTGTAAAAAACGTCCATAGAAGAAAATGACAACGTTTTTTATTTTCTTGTAAATTTGATGTGGGTGTGGCTTACAGTCTGACTGCACATCCACTAATGTGTTAAACAATCATGAAGGAATAAACCAGCGGTTCTGTGCATAGTGGATAAATAGAGTGGATCGATTTGATCGCCGCTGTCCTCTCAGAGAGCCACGCATTTCCACCAGCACTAATCGTCCAGATAAACGTTAGACATTAACCATGTTACTGAGAGCTCTCTAGAGATCATCCGCTGTATTTTTTTTTCTATTAATAACCTTATTTTATTTAACAATATATATTTTTAAATTCTGAAATGCCACAGTGCTGAACTACTGTGAGTGGACTTATTGTGGGGTGAACAGGTGGGCAGGAGAGGGGAGGAGTTACACGTAGTGTACACCCGTTTTTACACTTCAACAAGTGGTTTTGTATTTTCCGTTCCACCTCTGAGAACAGAACACTAGCAGTCCATTGGGAAAATGTCTAACGTCTCTCACTGATCATCACCTCATTGTCCTGCCCTTTTATCTTTTCCCATCGTTGGACATATATCATTTTATGTGTACAGGATTTCACTGATGTCACTTGCAGACACTGACCCACTCGTTCACCCTGCAGTCTTCACACACTACGTAGCAGCACCAGTGGAACTTGCAGTTGCAGCGTTCGCGTCGTGTCTGCTGTAGGATGTTGTGTCCCCGCCCACAGCAAAGGCTCTCGCAGTTGTCCATGCCCTGGCTCGTCTTGTTGCAGATGCGTCCCTGCGTCCCTGCCGAATCTGACTGGATGTCCCTTTCACAGAAATCTGGAGACTTCTCGAAGTACACAAGCTCATTGGCATTGTTCCGTCGCCGCGGGTGCTGAGGATGGTGGTGATGGTGATGATGATGATGGTGGTGATGATGTGGATGATGGTGGTGGTGGTGCTGATGCGGAGTTACCTGCTCCACTTGGCCTGTGTTGCGGTTGTGTGTTTTAATCAGTGCAGCCACGTTGAAGCGCTCCTTCAGTAGTGTGCCCACTAGCCGGAAATCAGGAGTCACCTGCCAGCACGTCTTAAGTTGGCAGCTTCCCGACGTGCCATGGCATTTACACTTCCGTCGCATGTGATCCAACACCACCTGGGAGACAGAAAACAAAATTCAACTGCACAGAACAAATAGACACAGACACAGAGCATCATCGCAGCCTAACTCGAACTTACTCTGTTTCATTGGATGCACTGAATGGCAGGGTTAGAAACTACCATCCATCTATTTGTTGAACCGCTAAATCTTTCTTGCATCACAGGGAGGCTGGAACCAATTCTGGGTGAAGGTGGGGTACACCCTGGGTAGCTGGGCCAGCACACATACAACCATTCACACTCATACCTGGGGTAATTTGGAACAGCCCATTAGCCTAATGTACATGTCCTTGGACTGTGAGAGGAAACTGGAGTACATGCAAATACAGTGAGAACAGGCAAACTCCACATAAAGATACCCTCACCGAGCCTGGGACTTGAACCCAGGACCTTCCAGCTGTGAGGTGGACGTGCTAACCGGTACACCACTGTACTGCTAGCTGAGAGCCTCTCCTGCCACTAGCTTGATCATTGCTACGTAACAAACACAAACTTCTTTTCCTTTTTAACGTTTCTTCTTATTGCGCTAAGAGAACGTCGTGCTGCTACTGCCCCCTTTGTTCATGTGCAGTAAGGGGGTCGGAGTTCGTAAAAGACCGTATCTGTACCAATCAGAGCATGTTGTGAACAGGAAGTATGTTTATTCCTGGTGAAGGTTTACATCATCAACCAGCTAAAACTGCACTAATCAAAACCTGAGATGTCAACTGATATAATCTCCTCCCTGATAAACTATGTTGGGTGTCTCTCTCTCCTTCTCTCTCTCTCTCTGTGTGTACATACAGATTCCTCCCTTCCTTCATCTGTCAGATTTATTTAACAACTTTCAGATCCAATTACTGGGAGGAAGTGAAGGCCACCCTCGTACTGACACACACACACACACACACACACACACACACACACACACACACACACACACACACACAGTAATCCAGTTCTGCTGCATTGTTACAGCAAAACAAATAATATCTTAAACTATTTTAATTATTGAAACAAGTGATATCACCATAGCAATGACCCCCCCCAAAAAAAAAAGGTCTATAATATACAGTTCTGATATCATCTCCTCCCCACTATACACTGGTAATCTGTGATTGCAAAAGTGTTGAATAAATAAACTTCAGTGTGCATGCATTAGGGCACAACATGGCGCACTGCATAGGGCACATAGTTCTCCTGTAGAGGGTTTAAGGGACAGATACACAGGAAGTGATTTGAGTTGACGTGGTGATGTAAACTCAGTGAAAACAGGTATAATGTTCACTAGCGATATAAAGTGGGCGAAGTTAAACTTTCAGGCTTTGTGACTAACAATGAGAAAGAAAAAATACTGTTGACTGACAGATGCTGCAGTCAGTGAGCTCCCCAGAAAATTAATGCAATTAAATAATTTCATTAAAATCGAAGAGTAACTTATCCTCCTGTATCAATTTATACAACCAGGCTCCAAAATCCTCCCACATTTCAAAGGGAACTAAAAAAAAGATTAAAGACAATTCAGTGGTTATTATTGTCACACTATTATGAATCTTAGTGATGCAGGAGAGGTGGTGCTGAGGTTTGTTGGAGGCCTAACCCCAGGTGTGGTTTCAGCCCTCAAAAATCACCTCCAAAAGTGTATAGACGATGATGGCCAGCATGTGGAGGATCACTTTTAAATCATGATAAATAAAAGCTCTGCTGAATGAAATTTCACATGTGGAAATAATCTGTGCAATCTGATTGGTCTGCTCTGTCAGGATTAAAATACATTATGGAGAGGATGATGCTTGGACTTTTCAATAATATCCACCTCGCCCTGGGTGAATAACAGTTAATTATCAGATCATATACAATAAATAACAATAATAACAAGATCAGTATTCCGTCATGTTATACCTGGGTCTGTAGCTCCATGATTATAGATATTCCTTGTGAGGGTAGATTTATATTATATACTTTTAAAACTATATGGAAAGTTCATTATGTGGGTAAAGAAACCATCTAAGCTGTGTACGTATCTCTGATCTCTTCCCATCAAATAAATCTGAAAGTATATATAACTTGGGGGTTTGCATGTTCTCCCGTGCTTGCGTGGGTTTCCTCTGGGTACTCCAGTTTCCTCCCATATTCCAAAACCATGCACGGTAGGCTGACTGGCTGTGTGTGTTGCCCTGCGATGGCCTGGTGAGCTGTTCAGGGAGTTGGCTGAGATGGCCGCCAGCATCCCCGTGACCCAAATTAGGATTAAGCGGTTTAGAAATTAAATTAATGCATGAATATTCACAACTGTATTTCTTTTATATATGTGAAATTGAGGGGTACTGTACATTTCACTCAGAATTTTTTAGGGGGTGAGAAGCACACAGGGGTGTAACCAAGGCAACCAGAACCAAGAACAGTCCTGTGATGAGTGAATTATTTAATGTGGACAGGATTATCTTTCAGTGACAAATCAATGATTGATAAACAAATCACTCCTAGTGTATATGAACCTTTATAAACAGAGGAGCATTTAGGACACAGCCAGTTTTGAGTAATGTTATAATAAAAACATACAAACAGCACTGTGGGTAAAATAAAAAATAAAAAAGTAAATAACTTCTGAAATAAAATCTGCCTTACTCCTGCAGCGGAGGGGGACGTGGACATGCCTGCTCATGTCCTGCCGTCAGAGAAAACGCAGCAGTTCTGACTGAAGTGTTCCCTTCAACAGCACCCAGTGCTCAGGGGGTGGGGCCAAAAAAAGAAGGTAACATGTCAAACAGGAAGTACAACAGCAGCTCTGAGAATTTTGATTAAGGACATGCCCACAGTGGACTGTTGATGATGATGATGATGATGATGATGATGATAATGTTTATAAGAATACAGAGTAAATAGGGTGTGATTTGGGCCACACCCACAGTTGTTGTGTTTAGTGTTTCAGACATGCCCACAACAGACTGATCGTGATGATAATGATGATGGTTTGGTGGCCCATACAGGGACAGATAAAGACAGCTCGGTTCTCCTTCATTGAAACTTCTGATCATTGAATTTCAGCCTAAAAGTGGACACACAAGGTGAGCGGTTTTGCTTACCGAAACATTGGGCTTGACTTCGCTGACTTGTGAGTGTCGGGGTGGGAGAGGTGAGTATGCTCCACTGAAAAGATGAACCACTTCATTTATTGAATGTTTAAAATCCGGCCCTGCGATGGCCTGGTGAGCTGTCCTGGGTGTACCCCGCCCTCGCCCAGAGTCGGCTGAGATGGGCGCCAGCCTCCCCGCGACCCTAATTAGGATTAAGCGGCTTAGAAAATGAATGAATGGATGAATAAATGTTTAAAATCCAGAAATTTACATCATAAGAAAAAAAGAAGAAGAAGGAAAAAAACAAAAAAAAAACAAAATGAAAATTATTATCTTTTCTGCTTAATATGTTGGTGTGGTGGCCCGGAGGTAGGGAGCTGGATTATTGATCCCAAGGTTGGGGGTTCAAGTCCCACTATCAGCAGGTTGTCACTGCCCCAGTGCAGCTAACTGGTTTATCAAATGCCGGCCGTGTCTCTCACTGTCTGTGGTGGGATGAATGTAAAAGAACCATTGCTGATTTTCGTCAAGAGGAGCTGCATGCAGCGTGTTTCTGCCCTGCGATGGCCTGGCGAGCTGTCAAGGGTGTACTCTGCCCTCGCCCAGAGTCGGCTGAGATGGGCGCAGCCTCCCCGCGACCCTAATTAGGATTAAGCGGTTCAGAGAACGAATGAATGTTGGTGTGGAAGTGAATCTCTCTCACTGAGTGAATTTTTTTAGCATGCATGCACCTCTGAAAATCTCCCTGGAGTGAGTGAGTTGTGTTTAAGCAGTATCAGTAAAATGTTTATCGGTCCTTGGAGGACAGGGAAGTAAGAAGAGAGTGGACATTTACGGAAAAAAAGAGACAGGCCCGCAGTTCTATGAGATATATGTATTGTACGTATATGTATGTACTGTATATGCTGGTTCAGTTCGTTCTTCTGGAACCACAGTAACCTAACCCTTTAAGGGTCACCAGTAGGTTTATTCTGACCTTGGGAAGAGCAATAAAAGGGTCAGAGTCAAGACACAGCGGCGAAGGCCGCTGATGAGTATTGGGGGCATGTATTTTCTTCTGTCCTGAGGGGTTTGTAGTATTTTTTCCCTTTGCCATATCATAAGAAACGAATGACTATAAGTACACCCCCGGCATGTAGGGGGTGTAATGGTGAATCAAGGATAGACGTGGTTTTAGGTTACTGCATTCCACCAGTAATATACATAAAAAAGAAAAAGTTGAATAAAATTGTGGCCAGAAAGAGATAAAGAGATTACAGAGGAATAATGCAACAAATGGAGAGGCTAGCAGATTTCTTATTCAAAGTCAGGATATAGAAAAAGATATAAGTTAAGGTGAATAAAAATGATCAAAAATTTCAAGTTGTGTCATAGTGTGAATAAGTGCACATGTATATCTATAATGGTGGCACAGGACAGTATCAGGGGGTTATGTTGTGTCTCTCTGATCTGCCATGATCAGGAAACATTAAAAAAACATGGGTACCTCTCTGATCCGAGAAGGTCAGAGAAGATTTTATTAAAAGGATTTTATAAATGGTGAATTATGAGAAAAATGACAGTAGGATCACTCTTACATGTGTATATTCTAGTAAGTAAGAGTTGAAGGTGCTAATTCCTATGTAAAAGAGATGGATTTGGCAACCATACTATTAAAAAAAACATAGGAATAAAAAAAATAATGTAAACTTTAAAATGCATAGTGAAATGCAAAGCACTGTTGGAGGAGTGAGTGTGTTGTCATCAAAACACAAAATGGCAGATGTGCATGAGCATATGATGATAAGATTAGTGTAATGGTGGAAGACCGGAGTGTGCGCTTGTGTTTAAGCTTAAACTGAGTGTAATGTTTGTAATGTTTATGGGATCAGAAAAGATGATAATAGTGTGAAGATAACCTTATTCCAATGGTTTAGTTAAAATAAAATGCATAATAATTATTAAATTCCTGTATATCGTAGTAAAGACACACATATCGAAACCGAGTGTCATCTCAGAGGAGTTACGAGGAATCGCCAGGGCTAAGATAACAGCGATGAAACTCTTTCATAGTATATGTCCAAATGTTCTGTATTGTTATTTATTTTAGTTATCTTTTGTTTGTTGTTTTTTCTTTCCTTTTTCTTGCAAGTAGATTTCTAGAATTGAACATATTTTGAAGTTTTTGGGTGCACAAATGGGAGATAATTAACTGGAAAGTGGTATATTGTTATTAAATAAGCAGTGTTAGATGTGGGGTGAAAGGGAAAAAAAAGGTTATTCTTCTCATTCTCTTTTAAATATGTGTCAGTTGGCACTCATTTCCTTTATGCTTGTTTATTATTGGATTACTATTTGATTATTGGGTGATTTATGTAACTATTGTATGAGTAGTTTATTCACTTAAGTGAGTGTAAGATTTTTTTTATCAGGCCATTCCATTCTGTATGAGAATCTCTCAGCTGTCCTTCAACACGGGACATTGGAACAAAATGTCAGACCTTGAAAAGAAACAAAATGGCCATCATAAGCAATGGGGGATGTCGAGCCTATGCTTCAAGGTCAGCTCGGGACATGTGAGTCATGAGGTCATGAGGGACCAATCAGAGTCTAGAGCTAGAGGATGATTGTCCAATCAGAGTGGAATGGGAACCGTTTATAAGCCAATGCAAGCTGGTAGAGTCCCTGCGAGGTTTTTCTCTCGGAACAATTTCTTCTGTGTGAATGATTGTATGGTTTTCTTTTTCTAAAGGCAAAATAAACACCTGAAAAATTAATTTGAATCTCTTGCATCGTGAACAATGATAATAATGATGATGACGGTGATGATGGTATTGTGGATAGGGTATGGTTTGTGACATGTCCACAGTGGACTGATGAAGATGTTTATGTGGAGTATATCATAAATAGCAAATAATGAGCTATTCACACACACACACACACACACACACACGATTATTATTATTATATGTAATGTCAAAAGATATCAAAGGATGCAATGTTCACCATAAAGTGTGTGTGTGTGTGTGTGTTTGTGTGTGCGTGTGTGTGCGTGTGTATGGCCTGTGGTCTGAGTGTGTTCCCAGCATGGTGTGTTTGATCTCAGTGTGGTGCTGCTTTATAGAAAACTCGGCTCCTCTCTCCTACAATTAACCGTCCAGATGTTCTTCTGCTCTTGTTGTGCACCAATCAACATGCAATACGCTCCTCCACACACACACACACACACACACACACACACACACACACACACACACACACACCCTCTCTCTCTCCATACAGTTTAATGAGCTCCTGTATGTTTTAGTCTCTGAGTGCTTTTGACATACACATGCTGTTTTATTAGATAGAATTCTTACTGTAGCACACACCCACACACACACACACACACACACACACACACACAAATTTGCATTTAGAAGTGTTCCCTGAGAGCAGGAAGTGAAACCTGTTCTACTTACCACTGTGTTTGAAGTGTTAAATCATTTGAAGTGTGTGTGTGTGTGTGTGTGTGTGTGTGTGTGTGTGTGTGTGTGTGTGTGTGTGTGTGAGTGAGAGAGAGAGAGTAGTGGTTGGCATGAGGAGGCATGTTAACCCCAATGACCCCACCACATTCCTCACTTCCTGAATGAGAGGCGGGGCTTAATCCTCTCCTCCACCTGCACATCTTCCCTCATGCTTAGGGGGGGATCACACTAGAGGTGCGATAGGAAAGCGACTGACGTGAATAGCTGATGCGAATTCTCAAAGTTTTTCTTGCGACAATCTTGGCATCACATTTTGATTTGTCACTTGGTTCGTAAAGTCTTTGTAAAAAAATTCAAATATGTTTGAAATTTCTGTGAATGTCACAAAACGAGGCTCTGACAAGGAATAGTCTCAAACAGTCAAACATGTCGTGAGAAGGTCGCAAAATCATTGTATTTCATTCACAAAGAAAAGCGACAAGTTGGAGACTTCCATGCGAAAGGTTGAGAAATGTTTGAGACTTGGTGGAATCGGCCATATTCCGTGGATTCTGTCATCATTTATATTTCATTCGTATTTTGTTCTCCCTAATGCCACACGAACAAAGCATGACTGATTTATGACAGGAGATTCAGCAAACAGAAGCAAAAGGGAAAGTAAAAAGAAGAAAGAAGACAAAAACACTGTAGATATAAAGCAACGACCCTTCAAACCAAACTATCACAAGACAATAAACTGCTACATTTGTGCATAAATACAACATTAAATTTCCTGCAGCTTTTACAGAAAAATAGAGCTGACATTAATCAAGAGTTAAATAATAATTAAAACAAAGAGACACATCACAAACGTATCATAACATCCACCAACAGTCACAGACTGTTATATATATATATGTATACACACACACACACAAAACAAAACAATAAAAACAAAAAAATAATTATAATTTAAAAAATGCATAAAATAAAATAATTTAATAAATAAATAAATATTAAAAATGTTCTAAACATTTTATATATATATATATATAAACCCCACCAAAAGAACAAAAAGAAAAAAAAAAGACAATGTAGTGACTGTGCCAACATGCAAAACATGTGGAACAAGTGAGTGATCGGCAACAAGTGACAAGCAAGACTGGGTAACTGCGACCACACCTTCACAGCGGCCAGAGGCAGACCAGGGCAGCCCAGGGACCCGGTCCATCAGCACCAATCTCGGAGCACGAACCCGAGCCACCTCGCACCGAAGACAACGCAGGGCCTACCCAGAGGGTGGCAGAGGAAAGCCCCATCCAGAGCACCCCGCGGCCACTGGGTAGAGGCCCCAGCAAGCCAGGACCGACAGCAGTCGTCCCCGCCAGGTCCTGGCCACCCAGGGTGGCTAAAGTAGAGGATCCCCCTCCCCCAAGGCAGAGGGCCCACACCACACCCAGGAGAACCAGGCCCCCCAGACAACCACCAGGTGTGGGCCAGCACCCACCCTGATGCTCCGGCCGCACAGCCCGGAAACCAGGCCACCTCCGACCCTCCTTCCCCACCCTCCTTCCCACGAACTCCCACACTCACACATTTTACATACTCCCCTCCTGTCTGTGTGCTTGACTGTGTGCTGATTGCAATTAAAATCGAGGAGCAGTGACCTCATTATGCTGGGAACGAGGCCACCATAGTAGCCCTGCTTGCCATGCACTACCTGGCATGTCCCCCAAAAGTTGTTTATCTGTTGTGTTTCTTGTGTATCGGTGTCTAAAGTGTAATTAAAACAGGGGTGAGTCACCTAATAGTGCAGTCAAGAAGACCACTTAGATAGCCCCTCCGCTCCACCCCATGTGACGTACAAGCCTCCCAAGTCCCTATATGTGACCCAGTCTGGCAAAATGAGTCACAGTGACCAAAAATTCAAAATTGAGTTAGCCATACCATTTAAAAGAGGAGACTCTAAGCTTTTATGGTATGGTTAACTCAATTTTGAATTTTTGGTCACTGTGACTCATTTTGCCAGACTGGGTCACAGTATGTGTGAGTGTAAGAAGAGGGAGTCGGTGATGTCAGTCTGGAGTGAAGCAACCTACCCTCCAGTTAGCGAGCTGCAAGCAGCACTATGCACCCCCGTTCCCCGGGAGGCCGCCCAGGGCAAGACAGGCCAGTAGCAGCCACCCCCCACGACTGGGCCACCCAGTGATTGCAGCCAACGAGCTACCACTGACCCTAGACAGCACCCGCCCATCACACACCCAGGGGGGAAGAAGAGGAGAGCAAGGAGGACAGCGGGAGAGCCCAGACCCACCGCACGCACCCCCCCACAAGTGCACACTGTCTCTCCCACCCCACACACACGCACACACCTCCCCGCACTCCCCCCACTCATCCCAGCACACGCCCACACACACCCGCACGCACAGCACAAACTCACTTTTTTCAACAAACATCTGCAAATCAATTGCAAATTGTCGCACAGCCTTCTTGCAACTTTCGCAATATGAGTAAATATTGGCTTGCATGTGGAGTCGCAAAACATCTTGTACACTGTGGTGGAGTTTACAGAACTTTTCTTGTTTAAACTGCTCTGCAAATAAAACTAAATTGAAGTCTTTACAGTGTGATGTGGAGATATCATTTCACACTGTGATGGTGACCTTCCAGAATGTTTTCCAGGTAAGTTTACAGCATGACTTGAAGCTGAGCTCATGGTCTGCTGTGCAGGTGAGTTTATGATATTAAAGACTGAGATCCTGAATGCAGTATAGTGAGGTGAGAGGAGACAAGTGACAGGTTGATGATCCTCCTTTCAGCATGTTGAACTTGTTAAGCACTGATCTGTGATGTAGCATGTGCTCCTGATCCTCCTCTGCTCATCTCATCAGCATGTTTCATTTGCACATTGTTTTTCTTTTTACTTCATTACTCCTTCCTATTTCCTCCTCTCATGATCACACTCAGCCAAATCGGTTGCCATGTTTCTTAACACCACACCAGCTACAACTCGTATCAACAAACTCTCAGATTCCATGTTCTTTTATCTTCTCTCCAGCACAAACAGTAGCCATGTTCATCACACATGGCAATGAAAGAGCTGTGATGAATCAGCAATCAATCACTCTAAAATGCACAACACAAAATCATGACCTTAAATAGCCTGGGAAAGTTCAGACAAGTAAACGGGTGCCGTGACATGTTAACACCATGAACTGCAACTGTAGTGCTAGTGCCACATGTTAAAGTCATGCGATTTATTATTGCAGCATTTCTGGGTATGTAGCTTGAGCAAAAAAAAGCAAAAACTTAAAAACTTTAGTGTTCTCATAAATTCTCATAGACAATGATAAATACATTGTTTGTGACTTTTTCATTGCAAGTTGATCCATCAGCAAAATAAGAACACGAGACATCAATCATTGTATCTGAAAGCCTGAAGCTATATGTGTACTCTTATTCACATGTTTAAAGCACACACATGTTCACGTGACAAACCACAGAGCCCCAGTTTCTGGAGCCCAAAAGTCTGCTCCTGAAACTGGTTCTGCTTTCACACTCACACCCAAATGTACTGACTCCCAGTGTGAACAGCCTCGGGTCCAGAAAAAAAGCACAGCACCACCTTAATACTAACTTCAAGTTTAAAATGAATACTCACGCATATGACATATAAAACACCTACATCTCACATTGCTTTATTAGCCAAAATAATACACATGATGTACCATCAGATACTCTATATCCAGATAGCAGTGAAAATCTTTGATTATGGGTTGGAACACAAGCTGTTGTTAATGTAAACACACAGGCCTCCTCCGTGTTTCTTAGCGCACATGCTGGTTCTGTTTGGTAGCATGGCCCGCTAGCTCAATCGCAGCGTCCGGGCTGAAAGTGTCCAACCAAGTCTCAGAAATTACTGTTACACAATCTATGTGGCAGGATTTAAAGCACAAGTCGTAACTCATCCATCTTCTTGTTGAGCGACCAGGAGTTGGTGAGAATGAGATCAGCCCCATGTTCCCCGTCCTTATTAAATGAATAGAATAATTTATAGAAGTAAGCTACAACAATTGATTCCATATTGTAAAAGAGGTATGATGAAACAGAAACAAGCATACTCATTGAAGTAACAATTTATGGAATATTTGGGTTAGGGGTCCTGGGGAACACAGACATGGACCCAGTGAGAAATAGGTTTGGTATGGATGGTTTGTAGGAAAGCACTTAGCCAAGCCCTTAACCCTACACTCTTCGCCCTCTTCTGTTTCCTGTGTTGCCGATGCCTGTGCCACTTTAGCGGCGGGATGGAGAGAGAGGTCCATGGGCTTACGGATCTCTGGCGGAATGAAGTCCCACTTGCTATTATTATTGTCAGATGTGGAGCAGTAATTGCAGCTCGGCCCTGCTATACTGAACATGTGCAGCTACCAAGGACTGAGCACAGAAAAGAAAGAGTAAACAACATAAAGAAAATAAAAGACATAGCTGCTTAAACATGAAGAGCACCGGGCCATAGCGTCTACCAGCACGCCATCTTGCTCCTGGAGATTTAAGGCTTGCAGATCTTATTAATAGTTATTATAACACCAAGCTATGCAAACAAATCCCATCCCATTACGTGAACTAATTCTCATCTGGACGTTCAACCTAAAAAACCTGCTTGATCAATCATGTTGAACACACCTTAATGACCTTGATGACCTCATGGAAGAAGAATTAAGCCACATGCAGTTCAACCAAAATATCAACGTGGAGACAAAGACTTTGGAAGCAAACATGTCCCGCCTCACTGTGTATGTTTGTGTGTGTTTGTGAGACAGGAAAATAACTTCATGGCTCATTTTTTGACCACTGTGGATTAGTTGACTGTAGAGCTTTGATATATTTATCCATTTTTGTTTTACAGTAAAGGTATTCATGTTTATATTTATCAGAAGTAGCACTCCGAATACAACCAAAACTTGAACCTACTGAGACAGAGCATGGCGAAGTAAAGCTGACCAACACATAACCAACAGAATAACAGCAGAACCATGTGCGATGGTGTGAGTATGTACATAAGGAAATAGTTTCATGGCTCATTGAGTGTCCGGAGTGGACAACAGGCCAGTTCAGAAGAAAAACCACCCCCCATTATCTTCCATTTGTGTTTTGTCTGTACAATCAAGCAGAGCAGAAATGGACTGATGGAACGATACAGAGAGAAATTACGCAGGAGGGAAGCAGCAAACAATGAACTGTTTCCCACAGGGGGTGCAAGCAGAGCACTGACACACCATGTCTCCATTATATCCTAAAAAATGCAGTATCACACTCATCACGTCATTTCTTATCACACTGTAATCTAATAAAAAAATCAGAGGTAATGAAAAAATCAGCTGAACTCTATACTGTCCAAGTCTCACAATCACAAATGCAAAAAAAAAATTCTTTCGAAATACCAAGAGGTTCTGTAATTAAAAATCAAACATTATACCACAACTAGATTTACAGAGCCCTCTAAAATTTTAGTAAGAATTTAGGGCTAATTAGGGCTGCGGGAGGCCAGCACCCATCTCAGCCAACTCTGGGCAAGGGCAGGATACACCCTAGACTGCTCACCAGGCCATCGCAGGGCAGAAACATGCTGATGGTAACCCAATGCAGCCTACTCTCTACAAACGACAGCAATGGTTGTTTTACATGCCTCTCAACACGAATCCTTTGATAACCCAGTTAGATGCATTGGGGTGGGTCAGCAGTGATAGCTAGGTGATAGTGGGGCTTGAAACCCCGATCTCCAGATCAGTAAGCCAGCACCTTATCCACCAAGCCACCACTGCCCTCAACCTTAAAGTGAAACTAGAAAGAGTGTGTAAGTATCTGCAGGTGGGCTGTCCCAGGGTGGTAGCACCCCCTGTGTGGCATCATCACAGAACACACAGGTCACGAAACACACTGGCAGGACATTGTAACAAAGAAACTGAGGGTAACTAGCCCCAGGTGGAGCACTTCTAAGTGGTCTACCTACTACATGGCTGCACTACGACTGAGCTGTGCCTGGAAAACGGTCCTTAATAAATATACTCTGGTGCGGTAGTCAAGAAAAAAAATCTCACAAATGGCAAAATAAAAAACAGACTTAAGTCTTGAGAAGATATATTTCTCTCAAAATTAATTAAGCAGCTTTTTGGACAGAAAGAAATGTGCAAAAGTGCAAAAAAAAGTACAGAAGTGCAAACTTTTCAGTCCAAGTTGGATTTTCCTCAGTACAAAATGAAGCATGTATACTGAGTCCCCCTCATTTAAAAGGTTGCTCTACGGCTAATTAGTAATCTAGAGCATAATTAGTCACACCTAAAGTCTATTACCTGCAAGCTAAATATCAACCACATCAAGGACTATAATCAATTTAGTACAGACCTAAAATTCATAACACTGGTGTAATGAAACCCACTTGAGTAAAGAAGAGTCACAAAAAACAAGTCAAATTCCAATTTTCATTTATAGAAGCTTTGTTTTACAGAAGAGGCTGCACCTATCTGCCTGTGGATCTCCCATTCCAATCCTTCCCTCACTCATAAACAAGACCGTTCCAGCGAGAGCTGAAGGTCCCGGCTTGATTCAGGGCAGATCTCATCCACCCCCGGAGCCTGGTCACCGAGGAGCTTTTTAACTATCTTGGTGACCCACCTCTGAGGCCAACCGATAGTCTTTTTCTGTGCCCTCACCAAACTCCTTCCATACCCGAGATTTTGCATCGGTGACAGCCTGGGCTGCAGCACATTTGGCCTGTCAGTACCCGTAAGCTGCCTCGGGAGTCCCACAGGCCAAAAGGACCTGATAGGCCTCATCTTTTAGCTTGACAGCCCCTCTCACCGCAGGGGTCCACCACCGGGTTTGGGGATTACCGCCACAACAGGCACTGATGACCTTCCGGCCACAGCTATGGGCTGCTGCCTCAATAATATCGGCACAAAACATGTCTCATTCGGTCATCGAACTGTAGCCTAAGGTGTCCTGGTGCCAAGTGCACTTATGGACACCCTTATGTTCAAACATTGTCTTCGTGATGGACAAACCCTGATGAGCACAGTGAAGTCCAACAACGAAACACAATTCGTGTTCAGATCAGAGAGGCTGTACCTGCCAATCATTGGGCGTTGAAGTTTCCCAGGATGCTCCCTATCATAGGATATGACTAATAGCCCACTTAGCAAACACCTTAAGTTGCTATGAGATCAATGTGGCAGTAGCTAAATTTAAATTATGATTATGAATTCCAACAGTAGCTCAAATCGTCTCAGCATAACTGATTCACAGAAACTACACACGAACATCCTGAACATCTGACACTCATCCTCATCAACAAGGACATGGCAAGGAACAGTATGCACTGGTACATCTCTAATCCAACCCCACTGTGTGTGTGTGTGTGTGTGTGTGTGTGTGTGTGTGTGTGTGTGTGTGTGTGTGTGTGTGTGTGTGTGTGTGTTTTTGTCTCGGGAATGCAGCTGTTTGCTTTTGCTTAAGCCTGTAATTGTGAATGTGTTGCTACTGGTAAAAGTGTCTGAAGGGATTGTGGTGCAGATGAAACAGGCTTGTGCTGCAGGTAATCGAGCATGCATAAGGTGTGTGTGTGTGTGTGTGTGTGTGTGTGTGTGCTTGAGTGCAATCTCCTTCTAGATCATTTACACACTGCCACAAGTCTCTGTGCTTTAGATTAAACAAACCTGGAGCACAAAACCACACTAATGACCATCACACCAATTGTTTAATGTCCATGAAATCTGAGAATCATAGCCACATCAAACAGTGTGTGTGTGTGTGTGTGTGTGTGTGTGTGTGTGTGTGTGTGTGTGTGCGTGTGTGTGTGTGTGTGTGTGTGAAGAAGCTCTTCTCTTTGAAGCATCACCTTAACACACTTTGAAAAGAACAGAAAGCTGATCCACCTTTCATACACTCAAGCACCAAACCTCACTGATTCACTGTGTATGTGT
>JAOUQZ010000047.1:362555-372599 GCA_028564935.1 Neosilurus hyrtlii
TGGCCCACCCCTTTGTGCCAGATTCCGTGAGATAATTCTTAATCAGTTTGAAAACAACACAACATTTGCAGAGAATTTCAGTCTTCCAGTGTCTATAGCACATATTACTGTAAGATTCAGGGGATTAAAAACAACAAAAAAAATCCAGAAGTCAAAATCCACTGATGGATGTGTGTGACCTTCAATCCCACAGACAGCACGGCCTGAGAAACTGTTACTAACACACATGTTACTGTCACATGGACACATGGACTTGAGATAAACCTTTGTCACTTAACACAGTCTGTTGCGAGGGTTTAATGGGGATTCTAACCCATGACCTCTCGATCATGAGCCCAGCACCTTAACTACTACGTCACCCATCCCCACACACCACCCGTCCCCTCACTAGGAAAAAGCCATACATCAATTCAGTGCAAAAATGCTGCTGAGCACTCTGGGCCAGAGCTGATCTCAGATGGACTGAAAGATAGTAGAACCATCAGTTGAACTGTGATGTTGTCACTCAATTCCAAATTTCTGCTTGTTTTTAAAAAAGTTCTCTGTGCCAAAAATGAAAAATGACAGACACTTACTGGGAAAAGGTGTAAAAGTGACCAACTGGGATCAGTACCCACGGCATGGGTAAGTTTTATATGTGTGAAAGTACCAATGATGTTGAGGTGTATGTTGGGATTTTAGAGAGACATATGCTGCAATCAAGGCCTTATCTCTTCCCAGGAAGTCCATACTTATTTCAGCAGGACGATGCCAGGACTCGTACTGAATGAACAACGACAGCATGGCTCTGTAGTGTTGCTGACTCACCAGCTGCAGTCCAGCTCTGTTTACCATTTAAAATGCACAGCGCATCATCAAGAGGAAAAGAGACCGGACTGTGGTCTTGGTTGATGGACCACAAAGGTAAACAGATGTCTGTCCCATATTTTGGTAAGTGTGTTTCAGGCAGTAAATTGTAACTTTGCTTATATTTACAATATGCACTTGAGATAGTCAGTAAAAATAATAAAAAATTATATTCAACATTCAATATTCAAGATTCTTTATTGTCATTATGTTCACACATAAAGTAATTGTGTATGAGACTCTTAGCTTTTTGAAAAAAGTACAATCAAGTGAAAAAGGTACAATCAAGGCAATATATAGTAAATATATTTCACTAATGTCCTGATCAAACTCATCCACTTGCATAATTGTGCACCGGTGTTTATGAGTTCTAAAGGTCTGCGATGCTGTAGAAAATGAAACAATTATCTAACGAGGAGCAGATGTTTTATTATAACTGTAAACAGCAGTGAGTAACTAGCAGTGTGGACTGAGCATCGTTCCTACAGAGCAACAGAGATCTTCGGTAACTCCCAGTGGTACTGAGCCAGAAATAATAAGGCCTCTGAAACAAATCAGAAAATAATGTCATATAATAATAGTTTACTACAGCGTCGGAAAATGAAACCTCCGTCCAGGAAAATAATAAATAAGAGACACCTGTTTTTTTTTTTTTTATCTTTTCTTCCCTGGTCCATCAGAACTCCGTGTTCTACAGTTTTACATTCACTGAAATATCCAAGAGTGCGGTCATAAATCAGTTAGAGTCTGTAAATTTAAATGCACAGCAATTTAAAGGTCATAACCATATCATATCGATTCTTACACAAATCAATAATTAAATAATAATAATAAAAAAACACTTTAGGTTGTGGCGTCAAACAATCAATGATGCTGTGGTGTGATAAAGCGCCGTTACTGTATACGATTATCACTCCAGACGTTCTTATAATCCCGCAACCCCCACCCTCTGCACCTGTATACTTCTGAAATTTAATCTTCAGTATATTTTTTTATTTATTAAAGAATGACAACTCACACTCTATTTTTAACCATTTATAGAGGAGTTAGTTGGAGCACTATACTTAAGAACCCATCAAGTTTTGGGTGACTTGTATGTCCATCCATCCATCCATATGCATTGTGATGCCAGATGGCTGTTTGCTGTTTGGTGAAAATGAGAGGTAATTGGCAATGCACTCTTTTGTAGGAACTAGCTTGATGAAGTTCCTCTAAATAACATTACATGTATTTCTGTGTAAATTATCAGACAGAATCTTTCTGTAGATTTCATCACTAATAAAGACGAGTAAAAGGAGTCTGGGTCCCAAAGGAGAACTTGTTCTGCAGGTTGGTCATGGCCAAGCCTGCAGCCACACAGTGCAAACCATCATTTAGCTATTATCCTCAAGAGGTGTACATTTGTTTGTACAACCAGTGGTCATGCCAGAATACATTTAGGATTTTGTGGATCATGCGAGTATAGGTGCCATCTAGGGCCTGTTCAAGGGCTTCACATCAATGAGCATGATTCCAATCTAAAAAAATATGGACTCCAGAGATGTCTCTCTGGTCACTTTGGTTACAGCCCTGTATTCCGACAGCCCACTGGTCCGACAGCGCTAACCCTAACCCAAATGAACCGAGGAGGGTGCCCAACTGATTTAAGCAAGGTGTCCATCTTATGAGTTGGACTGTCAGACCAATCGGTTGTCAGACTTTGTGAGAAGCAGTTTACTTGTCTTGAGGAAAATGTAGCAGTAACTATGTTGGATTGTTTTACAATAAAATTCACGCTATTTAGATTTTACAACAGTGTAATTTTGTAAAGAATGACTTGAAGAAGACATGAGGTCATGGAAATCTTGCAAATAGGCAATCGTTGGTCTAGATATCAAAACAGAAGTTTCACAACAGTATTCCTGTAGTAATAATAAAAACATAGACGGTAGTGTGATCATTTCAGATTTGCTTAACCTCAGCTAATGCTGAGTTATTTTACTTATCAGACTTTAAATAATTTTTAAAAGCCAAATGATTGTTATATTGCATTTACCTGTTATGGCAAGGACCTATTGGAACCTGAATTACGCAGGGACCACAGTATTTGAAAGCTTGTGTCTGGGAGGTGTGATGTCAACTGGTCATTGTGTTATCAGTAAATACTCCGAAATACCCACAAAACCTTCCTAGATATCATATATTTCTCCATAATAGTTGGAAAATGGTCATTGAACTTTGAAGCTGTCTGTATAATCAAATACATCTTCTGGACTGCTTTAGTAAAGCATACATTATATAAGAATAGGAATAGAGATTCAAGCAGATAAACAATAAAGAATATTTTAAGCACACATATTTCAATTTAAAAAGTAGGAAGGCCGGGCATAATAAAGCACTGGTGCACTCATAGAGTGTAAGGTACTAGCTCTGCCACACAGCTTAGATAATGTAATAAAGATTGTCTATAAGGTAACGGTTGTAATTATTCATGTACTCATCTTACAATATCTTCTATAGTAAGTGGACCAAAATAATGAAAAAAAAAACTCTCTTTTCTCATTTGGACGTTTTATAAGATGGCTGGTGTTTGACCTTTCAAGGTCACTTAAGGTCAAAGTTAACTGTCTCATTAGAAAGTCCATATATGGTTTCCGATTAGAGTTCCATAGAAACGTCATGTCTATCAACACTCGTTTCCAATTTGTAAGCACTTAAAATCTTAGAACTTAAAATCTTTCCAAGTCACTCAAGGTCAAATGTGATTATGCTGTTCAGAAGCATATATATGGTGTCCTATCTGTCCCTCACTCCATCCATGGGTCTGTGTCAGTTCTCAGGTTCTGTTTCTCAGATAAAAGCAATCTTAATTTTACCATAGGGGAAAAATCCAGCTCCAGAATTTTGTGACCTTGCTCTGACCTTGACATTTCATGTTAGCGTTCCAAAATGAAATCCTCTTTATGATGCAGGTAGGTGAGTGTATCCACCAAGTTTTGTGAAAATGCTTCCATGGGTGTAGTCAGGATTTTGTGCAAAGGAAAACAATCAAACAACTGGCAGAGATTAGATTAAATTCTCTGTAATGGGAAACAACCTCAAACCAGAGCAACAGGTGACATCACACTCCTGGGATTATTTGTGAGTTTTTAAATATGGCAACACCCAGGATATTCAAGTCTAGTAAAACTAAGTCTGTAGGCCATATAATAAGTATGGACATGCTTGAATATTTAACATTAAATAATTGTTTTTTTTGTTGGTGTTCGTGGTATTAATTTAGACAGAAAGGCTGGTGTTCGAGGCATTTCCAGTTTGCTAGAGGAATTATCAGGAGCTAGAAATAGTGGCACCTCTGGATTACGAAAAAGTTGCATTTGGTGAAAAAAAAAAGTCTAATTCTTAAAAATAAGTAATTGTGTTTTTATATGAGCTGATATCATAGGAATAGGTTGGCCAATCAGAGCGTAGAATTACTAATATCTAGTGACATGGTATAAAACAAAATAGTTTTAGTCTGAAAAGTAAAATAGGTAAGAATTTACCAAAAATGTTAAAGTTTACCTTAAAGTGACATTAAATTTAAAAACAAAACTGCCATGGTGACTGTGCATAATAAAAACTTGTATTAAATAACTGAAGAATATAATAGTAACAAAAATTAAAAAATAAAGAGGTGTTTGCATACTGCTGTAAGAAAAAAAAAGATTAAACACTTGTGTACGATGTGCATAGTTTTTATATTAAAAGTGCTTTGGACAGAATATTCCAGAAACATAACTTATTCTGTTAGTAGTCGCCGTGTTATTGTGTATAAATAGAAGTCTTTGTTCTTTGTCCTGGTGCTGCACATTCTTCACTCTACCACAACAAATATCTTCTCCTCGAGTCTCTCAATACTCTGTATGTTTTAACTCCATCCGAACATGCATGAGGGAACACAGGCACGTTTTTAACGTGTCTGGTAGAGACTAGACTGCGTTCTGCATCATCACTGAAGGCTCTGGAACTGTACTGGGACTGACTAAGAAACCTTGGTGTTGTGAAGCTCTTTTTTAGTAGAACACTGCTGTGTCCAGGTTAAAGTACTGAGATGTTTATTTAGTTCCACTGCAGAAATATTTAAAACATCGGCTTCTGCAACGCCAGCTTAGGGTCCTGGGGAGGCTGCAGCACAAAACCATTCACATTCATATCTAGGGGCAATTTAGAGTACCCTGAGGAGACCTAGGCAAGCACAAAAAGAACATGCCAACTCCAGATGAAAACTCGTGAGCCCAGGACTCAGACCCATTTCTGAAGTGGTGATCTAGAATTTGAGCAATACAGGTTCTAGTGTTTCCCCATAGAATATCATTTAGGTTCTAAATTCTCGGTATATGCATCTAGATTAGTCATGTTGTTAAAGCCCTATTATGAGATTCAGTTCTGGAAAGTTCAAAGGTTCTAGAGTTCCATTCAACTTGATGCGTCCATGTTTTAGAACATAAGCAGGAAATGTTTTGGAACGGTCTAGAACTTCCCATGCAGAGTCATCCTGCTGCAGAACGCTGCAGTAGTCTGAAGTTCTTCCACTACCGGGTCACTGTTACCGAGTCTCAACGAGGTACCTCAGTGCTCCAGAGCTTCTTCAGAAGCTGGTGTGTTCTAGATCATCTTGCAAGTGAAACATCCTGTAGAACATCATTCCAGCTCTCTATGAGATCTTCATGAATACAGTCCAGATTTTTTTACCAGCTCAACCAGTGACTCGGACCTTCACCAGTCCTCAGTTAAGATCCTCTTAAAATTAAATCAAGTTCATTAAAGTGAGACAGCATAAAAAAAAAATATCCAGCAGCTGAGTCAGGGTGGAACAGCTCCATCAGAACGTGCAGTACTCTAGAATGACTGGAAACAAGTCTAGAACTTAAACAGAAATGTCTGAATTTAACTGTTCCACTTCCACCATAGAATGGTTTATCAAGAGAACAGCTCAGATTTAAGGAATCCTCTGCAGGTGAACCATGTTCTGGAACACTCCATGTTCTAGATTACCTAGTGGATGAAGCAGTAACCCATCAGGAGAGTACACCAATGAAGTTCTACCGAAAGACACTCAGTGTTCTACAGTCAATACTCAAGTGCTCAAGCAGACAAGTCGGGTAACTTGGAAATGCAAACAGCAATACAACAGTGGAGTCCTAGTTTGTCCACCAGGTAAGAACTTAGTGACAGAGACTGAGTTCTTTGCGGACTGAACACTTCTTACACTGTACGACGCAACACCAGTGAAACCGACAGAGACAGTTCTCCTCCAGAACAACAACTTCGTCTTGATACCCTCTCTCACAGCACAACAAGTCGCATCCACTCACGTCCAGTGCTGTGCTGTTGCAGGTTCTCCCACGCGTCCCTGGAGAACCCGTCTTCCTGTTTGGAAGACAGAAGTCAGGTGACTCAGCTGAATAGATCAGATCCTGTTTATCTGGAGCTTTGATGTTCTGCCCAACAGGAATCAGTGTCTTTCCATCATTGCCTCCCATCACCTTTGATGCACCATTGAAGCGCTCTCGAAGACGGTCACCAACTTCCCGGAACCGAGGCAGCTTCTTCCAGCAGGTACGCAGCGTGCAGGAACCCGACAGCCCGTGGCATTTACATTCAGTCCTCATGTAGTTCTTCACTGCCTGCAGTTAAACACACACACACACACACATTAAAGTGATAAAAAGCCTCCACTTCAGAAGGAATTTTCCCTCCTGGACTCTCCTGTTTCTCTGTAGCTTTGAGCTACTTAAGAGATTATAGAACCTGACAGCTGAGTTCAACCTGAACTTCCCTCAGATAATTAACCAACTATTAATGCCAACACACCATTTTCATCCTTGACGATTAATGACTCTTATGCTGTACAGATGAAAAAGAATGTCATTACATATAATTATCATCTCAGAGAAAGGCTTAAATCCACTGCACATCTCTGCCAGTTTATTCCACACCCACCTGTCTATCTCATCCTGAAGCAGCTCAAGGTCACTATCTCATACACACTTATGTCATTTTAAAAGAATTATCTGTAATGTAGTGTCTGTGTCAATTAACAAGCTTTTGTTGCCTGTTCTTTGCCCTTAGCCATAACAGGATCTGTCTGCAGATTGCAGACCGCAGAAGGTGATGTCAATAAATCAATCCAAATCTGTAAAAAAGAGCAGTGCTCAGTGGGACCACACAAAAATATACATTGGAGTGCTTTTCCTGAGCACTACAATTCCATGCACCCTTTCAGATTGTGCTTTTGCAAGGAAAGAATTTGGGGAAAGCCTCTCATACCACCAGGACTTCTGAGGTCAGCAAGCCCAATCTACCTTCATGCTCTTAATCCTATTGTCTGGAACTGAGGTCTGCATGCTGCCTTTTACTTCTAGATCCTACTCCAGAGGTCTATAAACCCCTTTCTGCTCTCTGGATTCAACTCCTGAGGTCAAAAAAATTCCCTTTTCCTGCCCGAGCCCTACTCCTGTGATTGATAAAGTCCCTTTCCCTGCCTGGATCTTAGTTTTAAGGTCTACAAACCCTTTTATTCTGCTGGGATCCTACTTCTGAGGTCAACACACTCACTTCATCTGCCTGGATTCTACTACTGTGTTCTACAAACTCCCTTTCTTCTGCCTGAAGCTTATTTTCAAGGTCTACAAACCCCTTCCTCCTGACTGGATCTTATTCCTGAGGTCTACAAACCCTGTTGTCCTGCTTGGTTCCTACTTCCAAGGCCTACAATCCCCCTTCTACTGTCTGGATCTTACTCCTGGGATCTACAAACCACCTATCTCCTGCATGGTTGCTTCTTCAAAGGTCTACAAACTCCCTTTTCCGGCCTTGATGCTTCTCCTAAGGGCTACAAACCCCCTTCGCCTATCTGAATTCTACTCTCAAGGTCTACGACCCTTTTTACCCCTCAGCCGGTTACGCTTAAAGCTTTCTGAAATTTTGCATAGGCACTCCCTATAACTTAAACCTGTGTGTGGGGTAGGTAATTTGCATATGTGACCTTTAAACTTGGCACAGTGTCCTTGAATATATAAAGTTTTTCAGGGCTATTGCTTGGCTCATATGCATGATAACTTTTGCATAGACACTTGCTACGACCTTAATCTGTGTGGCAAAGCGAATTTGCATATGTGACCTTTCCTCTTAGTACGGTGACCTTGAACATATAGTTTGTCGGGGCCATTGCTCAGCTCATATACATGATAGCTTTCTGAACTTTTACATATGCACTCCTTATGACCTAAACCTGTGCATGAAGTAGCTAATAAAATGTTGATTGTCCGAAACTGTTTATATGGGGGTGGCTTTTGTCCTCCATTCGCCTGAGGCGTCCTGGCTAAGAGATTACGACATTTTATAGAATGGTTATTTTTTCTTTCCTGGATCCTACTCCTGAGGCTTACAAACTCTCTTCTTCTTTCTGGATCCTATTCCTCAGGTCTACAAACTCACCCCCGTCTTGATCCAGCTCGCCAGACCATCGCAGGGCCAATGCACACAAAACCACTCGCTCACACTCACACCTACGGAGTGATTTAGAACAGACAATTAGCCTACTGTGCTTGTTTTTGAACTGTGGTAGGAAACCTGAGTACTTGGAGGAAACCCACACAAGCACAGGGAGAACATGCAAACTCTATCCAGAAACACCCCGACCAAGCCCAGGACCTTTGTGCTGTGTGGTGGTCATGCTAACCACTATGTCACCATGCTGCCCTGCCTCTGAGAAATGTTAGAATGAAAACACCAATAAACAAACCCAAAAGATTCACAGCCTTTGTAATATGTTTATTTTGAGTTTCAGCTCAGTGCAAGAATAAGTTTTTTATGCTGTTGAGGAGTGCTAAGTGCTCATTTTAGTCTGTCCATCACTGAATACACACACACACACACACACACACAAAACATCTCATTCTTTAGTAGAGCATTGTGTAATTATACAGATACTATATGTATAATACTGTTTATAATAATAATAATAATAATAATAATAATAATCATGATGAGGGTGCAGTGGTTAGCACGTTAGCCTCAAAGCAGGAAGGTGCTGGGTTCGATTGCCAGGCTCTGGACATTTCTGTGTGGTGTTTGCATGTTCTCCCTGTGCTTACATTGGTTTCTTCTGGATACTCAGGTTTCCTCCCACAGTCCAAAAACATACACAGTAGGCTAACTGGCTGTTCCAAATTACCCATAAGTGTGAGTGTGAGTGTGAATGGTTGTGTGTGTTGCCCTGCGGTGGTCTGGTGAGCTGTTCAGGATGCACCCCTCCCTTGCCCAGAGTCTGCTGAGATGGGTGCCATCCCAGTCCTAATTAGGATTAAGCGTCTTAGAAAATGAATGAATTAATGAATAATAATAATAATAATAATAATAATAATAATAATAATAGTGCGTTGGTGTAGATCCTCAATCATCCAGGTCATGGTAATCCTAAAAATCTTGAGTCGAGGACACTGAACTTCTTTTTTGTGGTTTTTGAAGATGTTTCGCTTTGAATCCAAAAAGCTTCATCAGTTAGAAAATCTGGTGGAAGGTTCCAGCCTTATATAGGCTGAGGAAAAACTCTCAAATCACTGTCCCCCATCCATTTCATCATTTGTTAGAGTCCTTTGTCCACTAGGGTTGTTTACCTGGTCTGCATATGGGGTCGTTTGTTCACCTGAATCAAGGTGTGAAGTGGAGTGAAGCCTCTTGGGAAGGAGATCCAGAGCTGCCTTGTAAGTGCTTGAAAAGTGAAACCTCAAACCGCCTCCCCAGTTTAATGTTGGTTTTCCTTCTTCACATAGAGGCTTCTTTCACTCCTCTTTCAATCCATCTCTCTGCCCTGTCCAGAATCTGTACATTGTTGTCCTCATATGAGTGTCCCATGTCCTTGAGATGTAGGTGGACTGCTGAGTCATGACCTGAAGAGGTGGCTCTCCTGTGTTGCGCCTCCCGTTTGTGCAGTTGTTGTTTGGTTTCTCCTGTGTACAGCTCTGAGCGCTTCTCACTGCACTGGACTGCGTACACAACGCCGCTCAGCTTCTCTTTGGAAGTTTCGTCCTTGGGTGAACAGGTCTTTGTCTGAGGGTGGTGTTGGGCTTGAAATTTACTGGAATGTCATGATTACAGAAAAACCTTCGAAGTTTCTCAGACACTCCTGCCACATATGGAATGACAGCATTTTTGCCCTGCTCTTCTTCTCCT
>JAOUQZ010000047.1:372699-383093 GCA_028564935.1 Neosilurus hyrtlii
GAAGGAAACTCATTTCAGCCGCTTGTATTCGTGATCTCGTTCTTTCGGTCACTACCCAAAGCTCGTGACCATAGGTGTTTATTATTTTAATAAAGAAATTTATTTATTAAAGGTTTGATAAATTTAATTAAGAAATAAAATGTATACTTTTCAGATGACACGAGGACAAAAGTTCATCAGGAGCAGCTTCTGGGTTTTCTCTTCATTACAACTTTACCTCCTGCAGTTCTGTTTCAGTTCTGTGTTCCTTTGTGGTTCTGTTTCAGTTCTTTCTCAGTTCGGTTTCCTTCCATTGTTCTGTTTCAGTTTTGATTAATTTCTGTTTCAGTTCTGTCTCCCTCCATGGTTCTGTTTCAGTTCTGTTTCCCTCCGTGGTTCTGTTTCAGTTCTGATTTAGTTCTATTTCAGATCTGTTTCAGTTCTGTTTCCCTCTGACTGTGAAGTCGATAACGAGACCCTGAGTAAATACATTCCTTTCTGTAATAATCCAGAACTTTGGACACTATGTGTGAATATTATTTTAGTTTAGAGAGAACAGAACTTTATTTTATCTCTTCATGTTTTTAGTGAATAATGCTTCCTGTCACCACACTTAGGGGCTTTTATTATTATTCATCTCATGTTTTCTCTGAGCTTCAGCTTCACGTACAGAATAACGAGATTCTGATATTCAAAAAAACAGAAAAAGTAAAAACAGTTTAGCGTCTTTCGTATACATTTTGAGGGCAGCGCTGCACATGAGCTTAACGGATTCAGCCAATGATTTGTGATTTATTATAAAAAAAATGAAAGTTACAGTTAAATGTTAAGATACAGGAAACATGCTTTTCTAGTTTACCTAGTTCTAAACCTAGTTCTAGTTATCTAATTTACCGTAAGGTTTGTGAAGGAGAACAGCTGGTTGTCATGGTGACATCCGTTTTGAAAAAAAAAAAACATCATGGATAGGGCGTTTTCAGACAAATGCAGCGCTCCTCCTTCTCCTCCTCATCCGCTTCCTCCTCGTTCGTCAGAGTGTCCCTGACGTAATAATAATCTATAACTGTATCATTAGCCCTGCCATTAGCCACTTGCTACCTGATGCTAATAAAGCTAGCAGGTGTCTTCCTGCGTCTCCTTGATATCAGACAGGAGACAGTATTATTGATGAGGTGTGATTTATCGACCCGGAGATGATCCAGCATCGTTTCAAGAGTTATTCCTCTTCTAATTCATCGTGTCAGGACACGGTTTCTTCACCAACGCTCTTCTTTCATCTTCACTAATCACAGAACGCTAACCCAGCACTTTTCCTGAGTGTGTGTGTGTGTGTGTGTGTGTGTGTGTGTGTGTGTGAAACAGAAAGTGACTGCCTCTCACTTTGACATCATTTAAAGATGTGAAATGTATCAATGTGTTTTTGTTAGGGTTGTTTCAAAGATAATTTTAATCTCACTGTCAATAACAGTCCTGCTTTCTCTGCTTTATTATTTTCTCTCTCTCTTTCAGTCATGCTGGGTTCCCACTCAGCCTCCCTATTCCCTCCTCCCTATTTCACGACATCTACCAGACACGAAGGGCTTGTGATTTTAGTCGATGTTTTTCCCATGTAACATCTGGAGTGTGTAACACTATTAGTACACCTTCCTGTGAATGAGCTCACAGGTGATTGATAAGTGTCACTTGTATGCAACAAGAAAATGAGCATATACAGTCCCTCCCTCCCTGAGAACTCAGCCAATCAGCTCTCCCAGCTGTGGCATCACCTGGGACTGAAACCTTTGATCTCCAGATGACGAACCCTTTTGTGTTGTGCTACTTGGGAGCCCACAGATGTGTTTTATACAGGAAAGTGAATGCTTGAGTTCTACAGAACAAAGTGAAGATTCTCGTTATTGTTTATCAGAAAAGGAAGCAAAGTGTAATGAACTCAGAGTATCATGAGTTGTAAACAATCGTACCTCCGTTTGCATTAACAGTTTCTTATGAACAAAACAATCATTCTCTTACTCATTTTCCTACCCGCTTAATCCTACCAGGGTCACAGGGAGGCTAAGGCCTATCTAAGCCGACTCTGGGTGAATGCGAGGTACACCCTGAACAGCTCATCGGCCCATTGCAGGACAACACACACACACACACACACACACACACACACACACAACCATTCTCACTCTCACTCACATCTAGAGGCAATTTGGAACAGCCAGTTAGCCTAATGTCCATGTTTTTGGTCTGTGGGAGGAAACCAGAGTGCCTTAAGGAAATCCATGCAAGCATGAGGAGAACAATCAAACTCTAAACAGAAACACCTTCGCCGAGTCCAGGACTTGAACCCAGGACCTTCTTGCCGTGAGGCGGACATGCTAACCACTACAGCACTGTGCTGCCTAACAAAACGCACGCTGTTTAATTTATTTTGTACTTGAACTTGCCTCTCAGCGTTTAATCAGGTTCTATTGAATATGTCATTATGTGCATGTGGCGTGTGTGTGTGTGTGTGTGTGTGTGTGTGTGTGTGTGTGTGTGTGTGTGTGTGTGTGTGTGTTACGGAACTCTGAAGTGTGTCTGTGTGAAAGCATCAGTAAAGTCATTGTGCTGTGTTGTTATGTACAGGAAGGGTGATGATGATGTTAAGTAGATATTGATTCTGACTTTTTTTTTTTAAAAGCATCAGCACTGACATTTACATAACGGTTCGTCCACTGGCTGACGGAGCGAAAGTGATTCTTACTTTCCTTCTTTCAGTGTGAGCACTCAGAGGAGAAAAATAAACATAACAAAGAGCAGCAATATTTCACATACTGCACACACACACACACACACACACACACACACACACACACACACACACTCACACTAAAGAGAAAAAAGGAATAAATGTTTTTAGCAGAATGAACCTTCAGTATAAAATGAAATAACTCACCATACCAAATATACCATCAGCTATACCATACCACACCGTGCTAAACCATACAAAATTATAACACACAACACCATATCTTACCACAAATGTACTAATTACACCATACATATCATATCGTCCAATACCAAACCATACCATACCATATCACACCACACCAAACCATATAATAACCACACTATATCAATCTCACTATACCATGCCACATCAAACCATCCTATACTAAACCAGTCATACTGTACAAACCATACCATAAGCTAGATATATCATACCACACCACCCGACACAGAGCCATACCATACCATAACACAAAATAACAAATACACCACACCTCATACACATGCAATACAAACCATTCACCATACCATACCACAAAATACTGAATATACCATACAATAGCATATCATTACCATAGCATACAGTACCATACCATTTCACACCATACCATACCAAATCATGCCACACCATACACGTGTTACATATACCATTCCACACACCATTCCAGACCATATCATATTATACCAAACAAAACCATATCAAAGCATGCCAAGCAATACCTTTTTATACCATACCATACTACACCATATCATATCAAACTATACCACACCATACCATACTATACCACACCATACCATACTATACCACACCATACCATGCTATACCACACCATACCATGCTATACCACACCATAACATGCTATACTATACCATGCCATAATACAGTAGACCATAAGCTAAGTATACCATACCATGTAATATATATCATTCCATACCATACCGACTATACCAATCCACACCATACCATGCTATACTATAATTGTTACGCCGGTACCAAGAACAGATAGACCCAAATGCAGGACAGAGACGATAGGATCAGGTGCAAACAGGGATCCTTTATTAGGAACACGGAAAACATGGAACATGAACACTATGGAAATAACGGCTGGATCGTGGCGCAGGTGCGAGAAGCACTATTCTCCAAGACGGCACAAGCTCTTTCCGTGAAGACGCAAGCGCTCACTCGATGACGGCCCACGACGATCTGGCGATTGGGACAAAGTAAGCCCCCTTTCATCCTCTGGTGGGGATGAGGAACAGGTGAGCTAATCAGGGCAGAGCCTGTAATCAAAGACACACATGGGAGAGGAGAGAGCAGATCAAAACAGACAGACATGACTAAAGCCTACGGCGGGACCTCACAATAATATGCTATAACATACATTTAGTATACCATACCATATGACATATTATTCCATACCATTCTATACCACACCATACCAAGCCATAACATGCCAAAGTATAACAATGCTCACAAAACCATACCATCCCAAACAGTATCACACTATTCTATACCCCAAAAAAATCCACATTATACTATTCCATCCCAAACACAATCACAAAAAAACCCCAAAATTCCAAACCATATTACACCATCCCATGCCATCCCATTACATTTTGCACCACACCACACCACACCATAACATACCTTACTACACTACAGTATACCAAACTGAGCTGTCAGCTAACCAACTATAGGCAAATATCAAACCTTCACTTTATCTCCAAGCAACAAGATACAAGCATTAGCACAGCAGTTATGCTCATATTTCTGTAGGAATAACATTCATGAAATGTATTAATAAGGCTTTAGGCCTCACCAAAGCACAGAAACAGCACTCAATAAGGTGATAAATGAGGTACTACTGGGCTCTGATCAGTACTGTGTCTCTGTACTTCTGTTATTTGACCTCAGTCAAAGTCATTTACTTCATAAATTTCTCATCAGTTCCTGGTTACATAATTGCAATTTTTGATTATGTAGTACACAGTTATGGAAGGAAAAAATTTATTGAATTTTTATTTATTATTTTTTGCAACTGTAACTACTGGGTTACTTATAAGGGGTACGATTTATAAATATATCTGGATCGCTTGACTCGAGGCAACTGGACTTCTTTTTGTGTTTTTTAAGAAGTTTTGCTTTTAATCCAAAAAGCTTCATCAGTTAGAAAATCTGGTGGAAAGTTCCAGCCTTATATAGGCTGAGGAAAAAACTCTCAAGTCAAGTGCAAATCACTGTCCCTCCCATCCATTCCATCATTTGTTAGGGTCCTTTGTCCACTAGGATTCTCCTGTGTACAGCTCTGAGCACTTCTCACTGCACTGGACTGCGTACACAACGCCGCTCAGCTTCTCTTTGGAAGTTTCGTCCTTGGGTGAACAAGTCTTTGTCTGAGGGTGGTGTTGGGCTTGAAATTTACTGGAATGTCATGATTAGAGAAAAACCTTCGAAGTTTCTCAGACACTCCTGCCACATATGGAATGACAGCATTTTTGCCCTGCTCTTCTTCTCCTCTCTGTTGGATGTCATGTTGTTACTTCTGGATTTTTTTGCTGATTTGATAAAAGCCCAGTTTGGATATCCGCCGGTTTGCAGAGCTTTCTTGATGTGTTTTTGTTCCATTTCTTTTTCCTTTGTCTTGATGGGAATAGTTTTAGCCCGGTGCTGCAGGGTGCTGATGACAGACAGTTTGTGTTCCAGTGGGTGGTGTGAATAAAAAAGCAGGTACTGGTCAGTGTGTGTTGATTTCCTGTAGACTTCAGTACTCAGACTTCCATCCTCCTCCATGTGTACAGCACAGTCCAAAAAAGGTAACTTGTTGTTGTGTGCGTCTTCTCTAGTAAACTTGATGCTGCGGTCCACTGAGTTAATGTGCTCGCTGAAGTCCTCCACTTCCTGGGTTTGGATTGGGTGAAATGGGTGACAATCCAAACCCAGTGGTCCACCTACATTTCAAGGACACGGGACACTCATTTAAGGACAACAATGTACAGATTCTGGACAGGGAAGAGAGATGGTTTGAAAGAGGAGTGAAAGAAGCCTCTATGTGAAGAAGGAAAACCAACATTAAACTGAGGAGGCGGTTTGAGGTTTCACCTTTCAAGCACTTACAGGCTCTGGATCTCCTTCTAAAAGAGGTTTCACTCCACTTCACACCTTTATTCAGGTGACCAAACGACCCCATATGCAGACCAGGTAAACAACCCTAGTGGACAAAGGACCCTAACGAGCGATGAAATGGATGGGGGACAGTGATTTCAGAGTTTTTTCCTCAGCCTATATAAGGCTGGAACTTTCCACCAGATTTTCTAACTGATAAATCTTTTTGGATTGAAAGCAAAACATCTTCAAAAACCATAAAAAGAAGTCCAGCTGCCTCGACTCAAGCTTTTTAGGAATAATAATAGTGATCATTACCAGCCGTCCAGCCTCGTTGTTGTGCAGGTCGATGAGAGTGCGGATGTCACTCTTGCCCTTCCTCCTCTTGGCATCCATAAACTGTTTAGATTTCTCATAGCCAAACTCCACATCATCTCCACATCCACCCCACTCCCAGGCCCCCCCACCATCCCATGCCCCATCTACAATGGGTGGAGCTTCAGCCCGACGAGGGGGTGGGGCCTCACAGCCACACTGTAGTAGCTCCCCCATGCTGCAGGCTTGAGTTACTGCATGAGTCACTCCGGCAGCTGTGATGGCATACACAAACGCTGTTTCCCGGATATCTGTCAAACACAAGCATACACACACACACACACACACACACACACACACACACACACACACACATACTATTATAATACCCGAGCTGTCTGTCTACTACATACATATTTCAGATACTATTTGCAAATTCTGCTGGACGTACATATCTGTGTGTATTAAAATTGTGGAGAAATACTAAACAAAAATTTAACAGAAATTTAAAGACAACTCCCTTCATTCTCAGATTATACTAGCAAAAAAAGCTAATTATACTAACTATGGATGCTCACTCAGACAACAACAATCTCTGCTACTACCTTTCAATATTAAACGGAAGTTATTAGCAGAATAAAGCTAATGTTAAGAGAAGAATAGTAAGGAAACGGATGACATGTGCCATATGATTGGTCTGAGGAACCATCTGAGATTATTGGACTATCTCAGCCAACTTTGGGCGAAGGCAGGATACACCCTGAACATTTCCATGCACATTTACAGCATTTAGCAAACGCTCTCATCCAGAGCAACTTACAGAAGTGCTTTAAAGTCACTATCAGTGAATACATTCTTATAAACAGTTGTCAGCTCACCAGACCATTGCAGAGCAACATACACAACCATTTACACTCACGCTCACACCTAGGGGACTTTAGTACAGCCATTTAGCCTAATTTGCATGTCTTTGGACTGTGGGAGGAAACTGGAGTACCTGGAGGAAACCCAAGCAAGCAAAGGAAAAACATATAAACTCCAGAGAGGAACTCCCTCGCTGAGCCTGGGACTCAACCCCAGGACCTTCTTGCCATGAGGTGGACATGCTAAGCCTAAGCTAATGTCTCATTTTGCTGAAATCATGTCTTCACTCTGTGTCTTGAGTGATTTATTTCATATGACCTTTGACCTCGACCGTATCAGTGACTTCAGAGTTATGCTCTTCTAGTTCTTATACATCTTCTCCTGTGATCTCTCTGCACTGTGTACATAGAAACCGAAGTATCCGGCAACACAATGCATGTTACATTGCTATCATTTCTGAGCTGCAATAATCGCTCAATTATACCTCAAAAAGAGAAAGATTGAGAGAGAGAAAGAGAGAGAGAAATCTTGGCATTGAGAGGTTAGTGCCTCGGGCCGAGGCAGCATCGACGCTGTTTGGCATGTTTGAATAGTGCAGGAAAACAGCTGGCGGTTATTTGTGCAGGAGCAGAAATATGCGAGTCTCTTTTGTGAACCCCGTACCCTCTGTAACAGGAAGTGGACCTGCCTCGGCAGAGCTGCTCACGGTCTTAATGACTGCGTCTCACCGTAATTGTGGTGAATGTTTCAAAACAGCAGAGCACTTATAGACACGAATCCTCGCCTGTAGACATGGAGGAATTTATGATTAATTTCCATTCAGAGAGGCAGTCAGTCAGTCTCGCGCCGTGGGGAGTCGAGTTGCAGCCCGTGTGCATACATGTCAACTCACCGCAGGCCAAATTCATCGGTCCTGCTACACCTCTCCAACATCACACAGCTGACTGCCTGCACACACTTACTGGAACGGCATGGTAGCTATAAAGCGAGGAACCACCAGTCAACTGAAAGAGTATCATGGGGGCCCAAGACTCACTGATGCATGTGGAAGACTAGGAGTCAGAACGCACATAACCCTGTCACTGGTTATCTGGTTCTCACCTATGATAGGCACTTACCACTGCATACCACGACACACCCCACAAGACCTGCTGTTAGGGGAATGAATAGATGTAGTCATTTACAGTGATGTGACCCTCAGATCTGTTGTTGTTGCTGCTGTACCTGAAGGACCTGCTGTGGGTTGTGAGGGCAGCAGAGAAGGTAATTGGAATAACACGACATTTACATTTTATGGCATTTGGCATACGTGATACGTTGCCGCAGCGACTTACATTTATCATTTTTATATAACTGAGCAATTAAGGGTTAAGGGCCTTGCACAAGGGCCAAGCAGTGACCGCTTGGTTGTACTGGGGCTTGAACCTTATCTTTTGTGCACTTTTGTAACTGCTGCAAAACAGTCAGCTTTTTATTGTTCCTACAACAGTAAACAATAAAGATCTTTTATCTTATCAACCTCCGGAACTGACTCTTCACTTTCTGTGTAATACATCCCACTACGGGGCAGGTGCTGCTGTAATCAGATCCTCGGTGGTATTCACGTCACCTGTCAGTGCTTTTAATGTTATGGCTGATTAGTGTGGATCAGTAATTTTTCTAAGTGTGCAAATATCCCTGTAAGACCTAACCAAACTACACATGACACAGCTGATTAAACAGTGGGCGGCACGGCACGCTGGTAAAGCAAGAAGGTCCTGGGTTTGAGACCCGGGTTCGGTGAGGGTGTTTCTGTGTGGAGGGTGCATGTTCAAGATTTATGCTGTTGTAAGATTGAGAAGAGATAGAGGACTATATCAGCAGAAATATTAAGATCAATAAATTAAGTTTACAGCTCATATATTAGCGCATATTCCGCGAGTCTCTACAGAAGGCAAAAAGAGGCACTGTTAAATTTCTCCTGTTTTTAATATTGATGAAATTGCTAGGGTATGACCTTTCAATGTCACTCAAGGTAGTTTGAAATCATTTGAAAGTCCATAACAGCTTGTCTATCTGCACCCGTTCCAAAGTAATACACACTAAAAACCCTATGACCCTGATTTTGACTTTTCAAGCTCTAAGGAGATTATTTCATTTTAAAGCAAGTCTATATTTTCCTCTCTATCTCTTGTTGCATCTATGGGTCTGACACTGTTTCTTGGACATAAGCAATTTCAATTTTAACATGGGGAATGTCTTCATTCAAAACCTGTGATTTTTTTTTACGACGCTCACATTTGAATTTGTAATATATTTTTTTAAGAAGATTTTTTTTAAATCTCTAGAAGAAAGCTTTGTAGTAAACTGTGGTCTGTGCTTAAATAGTAGACATAACGCTAAACTATTACTGAAAATGAAACATGCTCTGAAAAGTATTGTTTGTTGAAGTTTACACATCAGGTGGTAACGAACTTGATCTCAGTGACAACAGCAGAGAAGGAAAACCGGTAGTTTATTTACTTCTTCAGAATACTGAACGATGAAACACACAAACACACACACAGCCTTGTTCTTGTGTTCATACTGTCCTCACATCTTCAGCACAGAGGAATGTACAGAGGTGTATATCTTTAAACCAGGATTCAGAGGTCAAAGGTCATGATGCATATATTTATAAGTGTAGTCTGAGAGTGTATTGCCCATGATGCATTAGCAGATTATTTTACTGTATGTATTTACTTACGGTGGTGCATATGTCCACCTCACAGCAAGAAGGTCATGGGTTCGATTCCCAGGCTCGGGGTGTTTCTGTGTGGAATTGTGCATGTTCTCCCTGTACTTGCGTGGGTTTACTCTACGTACTCCGGTTTCCTCCCACAGTAGGCTAATTGGCTGTTCCAAATCACCCCTAGGTGTGAGTGTGAATGGTTGTGTGTGTGTGTTGGCCCTGTGATGGTCTGGCAAGCTTTCCAGGGTGTACCCCGCCTTCGCCCAAAGTTGGCTAAGATGGGCACAGTGACCATAACTAGGATTAAGCAGCTTGGAAAATGAACGAATAAATGTTTTTACTATATTTATTTTAAGGCTAGTTTAAATTAAAATTTTTCCTAATAATAACAAACACAATACTCTTATCACACACACCATCACACACACACACCATCACACACCATCACACTCTTATCACACACACCATCACACACACACCATCACACACCATCACACTCTTATCACACACACCATCACACACACACCATCACACACCATCACACTCTTATCACACACACCATCACACACACACCATCACACACCATCACACACCATCACACACCATCACACTCTTATCACACACACCATCACACACACACCATCACACACCATCACACTCTTA
>JAOUQZ010000047.1:426039-433539 GCA_028564935.1 Neosilurus hyrtlii
AAGGGACGTCTGGGAGTCACTGCTTAGGCTGCTGCCCCCACGACCCGACCCCGGAACAAGCGGAAGAAGATGAAGATAATAAAGATGATGAAGATTTATTTTACAACATGAAGCTGCTTTGCGACAATTTTATTATAATTATAAAAATGCTTGTTTATGTTAGAAAAGGTGAGAGAAAAGAGAACAGAAAGTTTTATGATAAGAAAGAGAGTAAGAGACGAGAGGACTGGAAACAAGACATGGGGAGAAGGAGAGGAGAGAGGAGGATATGAGGAAAGAGAAAAGAAGATGAAATGAGATTGGAGAAGGAGATGAGATAGGTAGAGGAGATGAAAGAGGGGGAGATCAGAGGAGGACAGAAGAAGAGGTTAGTAGGAGAGGAGATGGAAGTGGAGGAGAGGAGATGAATGTAGAGCAGGAAAGAAGATGAAAGGGAAGAACAGGTGAGGAGAAAAGGAGATGAAAGGAGAGGAGATAAAAAGGGAGGATAGGAAAGGAGGAAAGAAGATAAAAAAGGAGGAGAATGGAGGAGAAAGGAAAATGAAAGGAGGAGTGGGGAGGAGGAGAGGAAAAAAGAAGGGGAGATAAAAGGAGAGGAGATGTTGAGACGTGATGAAAGGGGAGAAAAATGGAGAAGAAAAGGAGATGAAAGAGGAAAGAGGAAAGAAGGGGGAGAGGAGGAGAGGAAAGGGGAGAAGTATGGAAAAGAAGAAGGGATGAAAGAGGAAAGAAGGGGGAGAGGAGGAGAGGAAAGGGGAGAAGTATGGAGAAGAAGAGGAGATGAAAGAGGAAAGAAGGGGGAGAGGAGGAGAGAAAAGTGGAGAAGTATGGAGAAGAAGAGGAGATGAAAGAGGAGAGAGGGGGAGAGGAGGAGAGGAAAGGGGAGAAGTATGGAGAAGAAGAGGAGATGAAAGAGGAGAGAAGGCAGAGAGGAGGAGAAAATAACATGTGTTTTGTTAAAACAGGAATCTGATCTGATCTGAATCTGGATGGACGTCGTCGGGTTTCTGCAGCGTTAATTAGACGAGCGGCATCATAACGCAGGGTGACCTTTAGAGCCGCGGTTCCTTCACCCCCAGATCGGTGATTTATTCACCATGTGACCAAATTATCTTCCTGTTTCGACCTGATGTGTCAAAAAAATTCATTAATTAGAAGCGGAGTGGATAAAAGAGGAAAGAGGTTTTTTTTACTGATTACTGATTTTTTTAATGGTTTTATATAAATATATTAAAATATTACAACATTTATCTCAATCACAAGAAAAAAACTAAATAATCTCCATAATGTAAAAAAATAATCTCTTATAGGAATATTTATAAAATATTATATCATTTCAATAAATACTACTAATTAAAATAAATTATAGTAACAACAACAAACAACAACAACAAAACATCAACAACAATGATAATAATAATAATAATAATAATAATAATAATAATAATAATAATAACAATAATAATAATGATGATGATGATGATAATAATAATAATAACAATAATAATAATAATAATAGTAATAATAGTAATAATAATAATAATGATCATGATGATGATAATAATGATGATAATAATAATGATATTAATAATAATAGTATAATAATAATAATAATAATAATGATGATGATGATGATGATAATAATAATAATTGCATTTGTAAATCATTTGAATGAGATTATTTAAATTATTTATATGGGTTATTTAGCAAATGATTAATTTTATATTAATGTATACAAGTAAACATCTTCCAAAACAAATAACTTCAATAACTTCAATAACTTCTAAAACTCATGAAGACCAGATGAAAGTTGTTTTACGTTTTGATGTGGAGGTTCTTGGCTCTCTCGCTCACCAGGAGCTCCTTGGTAACTTTTCTTCTCGGAAATGAAGACGAGGGATTCAGAGGAAAGTCAGACACCAGCAGAGACGATGAAGATCATCTGCACTTCTGTCACAGCTGCTGTTTAATTCATGAAAATTAATCAACACATTCCGACCAATCAGAATGCAGGGTCTGTCAGCGCCGAGGTGTAAAGTGTAATGAATAAACGTCTGCTTCTCCTCCACATGAATGATCATGGAAGATAGGCGACGATGTACTTTTGAAAAGGCCAGAGAGGAAATTAGTGTGTGAAATGTGTTCAGTGCTCCTCAAGGGCCCGGTGCTGACATCATCACCATCATCTCATCATCTCAGCATGCTAACGAGTGCGCTAATATCTCACATTCCCTTCGCATTAATCTTCAGAGGATAATGAGATTTAACGGACCGGGTGTGCCGGATGAAACTCGGGAGAAATCATTACAGAAGTTCATCTGGAAAGAGCAGAAGGTTCTGCAGGTCAGACGCCAACACCTCACTCATCTTCTGTAGATCTTCAGGAACACTGAGTTCCCATTACTCTGAGCTCACAGCGTTTCTTCACAGCACTCGGGTTCTGGCATCGGAACGAGCCGTGGGTGGATGAATATCTCTGGCTGGTCTAAAAGTTCCTCGTGTTCTGCAAGGTGGGCGAGGGAACAGCAGCGGACCGCAAGTACGAGCAAATGTAACTGATGATGTAATCAAACCTTCAGAACGCTGCGCTTACTTTACTTCATCTCTGTAGCTGTAAGGTCGATCCACTAAATCCTATTAGGGTCACAGGTAGGGTGGAGCCTCTTTTAGCCAACTCTGGGGAAAGGAAGATTACACCCTGAATAGCTCGCCTGTCCATCACAGGGCCAACAAATACGACCTTTCACACTCACACTTACACCCAGGGGCAATCTTAAACAGCCAATTAGCCTACTGTGCATGTCTTTGGACCGTGGGAGGAAACCGAAGTACCCAGAGGAAACCCATACAAGCAACAGGAGAACATGCAAACTCCACACAGACTCCACAGGACTCAAACCCAGGACCTTCTTATCGTGATGTAGACGTGTTAGCCGGTACACCTCGAGAGGTCATGTATGTGTAATCCAGTAACACTCGGAGTTCCGGTTCGGACATGCTTTCTTTTCTTTCATGAATAAAAAGCCATACTGCAGCATGCCAAGTTTTAAAAGCCTTTCAGTGGGTTTTTTTTATGTATTATTTTATTCTATTTGCTCCCCCGTACACATCATAGCTCCATTTTCTTCTCCCTCTTCCCCATTTCTACAGAAAAGTCCACGAGAAGACAGATCTGCTGGAAGACAAAGTATCAAGGTACAGCAGGACTCTGGAGGCAGCGTTATTAGCTGAAATGGCAGTACTGCTAGTGCTACATCGGTTTCTCGGCTGGAGGAGATTTGTCTTCCTACAAGGGCAAAGAGAGTTCACTGCAGCACTGCCGGGTTCTGTGTACTCCAGCATAATACTCCGTACAGAACTTAGCAGTCCTCAGGGAGTCCATTCCTTCTTGGATGAGCATTATTTAAAATATTTATTTTTTAGTTTTATAAAGTCCGTTGACTTTTAATTATTAATGCAAAGTGATTTCAAAGAAAAGCTTTGCAGTTCGTAGATGTACAAGAAGTCCTGTTTTTATTTGTAAGGATGGAGGCGCAGGACAGGCAGTGACTCTTTACTGCTGCTCTAATACGAGGTTGCATTTCAGGGCTGTGTCTGTAAAAAAGCAAAAGATGAACTTGATATAAATTTAGCCACATTCCTCTCAAGGTAATCGTCTTGTGCAGAGATACACCGCCCCGTCACTCCTGCCACTCTTCCTGGAAGTCCCATTGTGTGACCATCTTCATTCCCCCTGAGTCTCCTTCACTTTCTCAAACCTACGTTTACACATTTGTACCGTGCTGTATACGGGCACCTGTGGACAGGATGGAGCATCGGACTGCCGTCAGGTCGTTTGTACTGAATCTTCTCTCTCTGACACTTCAAAATTCATTCATTCTTTTATAGATTTATTTTATCCTACTAGTGTCACACGGAGGTTTGGAGAACATCCAAACCCCACACAGAAACACCCTCACCAGGCCCTGGACTTGAACCCAGGACCTTCTTTCTGTGAGATGGATCTGATAACCACTACTCCACCGTCCCACCCATGCTTCCAAAGGAAACCGGAGTACCCAGAGGAAACCCACGCTAGCACATGCAAACTCCTCACAGAAACGCTCAAGCTCGGGAATCGAACGCAGGACCTCCTTGCTGTGAGGCGAACGTGTTACCCACGTCCCCACCGTGATAACTACTATTTTGACAATTTTTTGTGACAGCATCAACGTGTGGATGCTTACCAAAAATTTAACTCATCATTATTTGTGGAATCGTTTAATCCTATTAGGGTCACTGGGAGGCCGGAGCCTATCTCAGCTGACACTGGGCGAAGATGGGGTACACCCTGAGCAACTCGCCAGACCATTGCAGGGCCAATATGCACAACCATTTACACTCACACTCACACCAAGGGGCAATTTGGAACAGCTAGTTAGCCTACTGTGGACGTTTTTGGACTGTGGGAGGAAACCCACACAAACACAAGAAGTACATGCAAACTCCCGGACTTGAACACAGGAACTTCTCACTGTGGGAAGGATGTGCTAACCACTACGTCACCATGAAGCCCCCCCACCCCCACCCCTCCTGAAATTTTACACTAACTCTAAATGAAATCGATCTTTCATTTAAGCATAATCCAGAATTAATCTGAAACGAGTCCTAGACCGACCCTTACCCTTACCTTAGGAAAAGTGGGCTTACCTTTGACATAGCGTTCCACAGAAAACCCCTCACAGCCGTCAAAAGAACCTTCAAAAAACCTTCTTATATTGTAGATGTTGCTGTAATATTTAACCAGTCATATTAGCAAAGCAGGAAAGAAGACAAGCAGAAAGAAAGATGCAGAGTTCTAATAGGACAGGAGAGCTATGATGTGTGATACACCATGTCTAGACGGTAAAATAAACGATAATTGTTTTAATGAATTAGATTTTCGGTAATTGAGTCATTTGGAGTCATTAAGTGTTATTGGAGCATTAGGAAGATGTACGGTATTAACCTCCCATAAGAAAAACATCGCATACTCTGTGGTCTGTGGCTAAGTGGTGAGTAATAAAAGTGTGTGTGTGTGTCTGTGTGTGTGTGTGTGTGTGTGTGTGTGTGTTCATTGATCAGTGATTGATCCGGGCTCTGTAATCACTTCCCTCCCTTTCTGTAACTGTTTATTAATGTAATTATCTCCTCGTTCTTCTGTTTCTTACGTGAACTGAACCATCATCATCATCATCATCATCATCACTGTGTTAGTGCATCCCACAGAGGGCAGGGCTATAAAGTTAAACAGTTAATAGGTTAGGTGACAGGTGTTACAGCAGGTGTGTGTGATGGATGTTGAGGTTCAGTGGCTGTAATCTCCTTCAGGAGCAATTACACTCCAGCTTCTGATTTAATACACAGATGGGGTTTTGGTAAAGTATTGAATGTGTTATGGAAATAAATGCTGAAAAAGAAAGGAGTGCAGGTTAAAGAGGGGGAACTGGGAGGACTTAGACATTTATAGGAAGGTAAAAGAGTATTTATTTCCTCCACTAAATATGTTTTTTTTTTTTTACCTTCAATTTGTTTGTTTGCTAGCAAATTTTTGACAGAGGATGAGCTTTGGACAAGAAAGGTTCCATTAGAATTCAGAGATGATCAAATTCTGGGTCCAGGAATTGTCTAAGGCAGGGGTCTCATACATGCGGCCCAGAGGCCAATTGCGGCCCGCAGGATGATAGTTTGTGGCCCCTGCCTTAATATGAAAGTTTAACTTTACTGCGGCCGGCCAGTTTCACATGTATGGCACTTTACAGTGTTGTGGGCGGAGCTGAATTTGATTTGATGCAAGTAGAGAAACATTTCTCAATGAGTGAAAGTTACAGCAGCGTTGCCAAGAAGAGTTTTCTTCCGTGCCTGGCTGGCTGCCTCGTTTCTATTGAGCTCACGCCGACATTCATCCCAACGTGCTGCGTTCACAACACTTCAAAAT
Organism: Neosilurus hyrtlii; assembly: GCA_028564935.1. Taxonomy (NCBI): domain Eukaryota; kingdom Metazoa; phylum Chordata; class Actinopteri; order Siluriformes; family Plotosidae; genus Neosilurus; species Neosilurus hyrtlii. The sequence continues at coordinate 431,996 of JAOUQZ010000047.1, forward strand.
AAAAGTGTTTTTAAGTTGCTGCCCAGCGGGACATTATACATATATAAATAAATATAAATATATAAGTGATGCGCACATGGCGGGATAAAAGAAAAGTAGGAACTCAATGCAGCCTGATGTAGAGTCTGCAGTCACATAGCGACACCATCTGCAATAACAGTCCCCGGTAACCCGGACCAGTTATAGGGTCGCCTTTTCCTATAACAGCAGCACGGTGTCATTTCCGCTTCCTTTTCCTGAAACAGCAGCACGCTGTCATACGTTGTTGTAAGCATAGAGATAGAGATGCCGGACTTTAACAGCATGAATATCTTTAGAAAATGAATAAACTTTACAGCTCAGGGCCGCCGTGCTTCAGCAGTCTACCACAGGGTAGAGTCAATCTATCGTATGTGATATCTATGAGGAGGAACATTGGCAAGTGCCAATCATTCAATAATCATTTATCTTATCTGATAGCAAAGAAATATTTCAGTTATCCAAAGGCAATGGTGTAATACCAAGGATCCTTCCACCAATCAGAAATGAGAAAACCTCTTGAATGAGTACTAATGTCATTTATACACCTGCCTATATAAAGATAAGATATTCTACATGGTTTGCTCTGTGCAGGCTTCACATTTCTGGTGGTGATTTGCGTTCTAAACCAACTGATTAAAAAATATCAGCTGTAGTATCGGAGGTCTGGGAGGTAGAAGTTCCCCTGTTTTGTTTGCAGTGGAGACAAATGTTCCATAATCTTCCTCAGCGACAGGAAGTCTACAAAAACAAAGCTTTCTGCTTAACACAGAGCCCAGTATATATGCAAAACATACTGATGGAGATATTGTTAACTGTAATAAAGGTCATCACTTCGGCCTTTTAGTCCTGTTCGTTTCCAGTCCTCTCTCTGGTACAATAACAGGACTGGATAAATCCCTTCTGCTTCACTCGACTGCAGGGAGCCAGAAACTCTTACAGGAAATGAGTGTGTTCTGGATTTTAATGTGTCCGAGGCGGTCGGCTCTCACAGGGAGGTGCAGGTGGGGGGCTTTGACATTTATGCTATTGAGATGAATACACTATTTGCAAGCCACATTCTGTAATTAACTTCCTGTCCTTTTCCCTCAGCCTTTCACCAGCATCCAAGTGAAAAAAGTCCCCGAGAATACCAGCAGCAGTAAGCAGGACAAGAGTGAGATATAACTGTGACTGTTTCATGATTAATGTGCACTCTACTGCGCAGAGTGATATCCATGAGCCAGTATACTTTCAAGTCCAACTAATCACTAACACTGAGATGGACAGATAAGGAGGAGGTGGCTTACCAAAAAAAGTGTGTTAAAAAGCTTGCTTTATTTATCAGATACAACACAAAAGATAAACAACAAAATATATCTGCTCTAAGGACAAGTGGTGGTGGGTTACAAGTGGCAGTAATCATGATGGTAATGATGATGATGGTGATGAAGATGGTGGTGGTGATGATAATGATGATGATGGTGGTGGTGGTGATTGTGGGGATGATGATGATGATGGTGGTGGTGGTGGTGATGGTGGTGGTG
>JAOUQZ010000047.1:436039-442425 GCA_028564935.1 Neosilurus hyrtlii
GAGTATTCATTCATTCATTCATTTACTTGCTGAGCCTCTTAATCGCATTAAAGTCAAAGGGAGACCGGAGCCTCCCTTCACCTGTTCTATCCATCCGTCCGTTATCCATAGTGCTTATCCATCAGGGGCACGTCAGAAGCGTGAGCCAATCCCAACCGAATTCAGGTGTGAGGTTAGGTACACCTTGAACAGGCCAGGCAATTCAAAATAATGGTCATGTCTTTGGAATGCGGTACAAAACCAGTGCACCCAGAGGAAACACACACACACGGGCTGAAATAAACCGCAGCGAGTCTCATGATGAGCCATGTGTGGAATAAGAAACGTATTCTCTCTCGAGGGTCTTTTTCTTTATTTGAGTGCTACAGGCCTGATGGTATGGTACTACAACAAGTTTGACCCCTAATCAGGGTCTGATAACAAAGGATTAAATACTTTGAATATCCTGCAGGTGACACGGTGGCGCAGTGGTTAGCACGTCCGCCTCACAGCAATAAGGTCCTGGGTTCGATTCCCAGGCTCTGGGCGTTATTGTGTGGAGTTTGCATGCTCTCCCCGTGTTTGTGTGGGTTTTCTCTGGGTACTGCGGTTTCACAGTAGGCTAATCACCCCTAGGTGTGAGTGTGAGTGTGAATGGTTGTATGTGTGTTGGCCCTGAAATGGCCTGGAGATCTGTCCAGGGTGTACCCAGGCCTCGCCCAGAGTGGGCTGAGATGGGTACCAGCCTCCCCGCAACCCTTATTAGGAATAAACAGCTAAGAGAATAAATGAATGAATGAATGAATGAATGAATATCCTGCAATGGGCAGTTGATGACTAATAACTATGGTCACATGATATACAAGAACAGTGATGGCAATTCATATACTTTATACAGTACATATACTGTAAAAGGGTCGTATCACCTGTTTGCACTTCATCTGATCACCTCTTACACGAATAAAAGTGAAGGTTGGTTCAGTCATTGCAAAGTGTTGACATATGTATATATATATAAAACCTCTTATCTGCACTCGCATCCCCTCGTCTCCCTCATTAAGACCACCCATCTGTGAGCTTAGGGCGGTCTTGCTTGGCTTTACTGCTTTCAGTCTGTTGGTTTCAGCGGGATAACTCTAAAGATAAGTTACGTACCAGCATGAAACCAGCACAATGTTTCAATACACTGGATACACACGGATCAATTTCGATTCCTGGCTTCATCTGAAATCAATAAAGCATTATTTTTTGGTCAGTGTATCCAGCTCTGTATTTGTAAAGGCAGAGAAAGAACTAGCACACAGCTTTTGCAGCGCATGCGTGATTGTTTTCATATGTCCATCGATTCAGGTAGGGAGGCATCCATTCATGACTTTTTAGTGGTGAAATCATCAGAATTACAAACGTCATACTGTTACAGTTTTGGTGAAGTTTTGAAAAGACACAAGAAAACTTGTTCAACTTCCAATGCAATCACACTTTCAACAAATAGAATAAACGGGTTAGTACAAATCGGTGCTAGCTGTTAGCCTCACTATGTAGCCTCTCAGCATCCACAATGTCTTTACATGTCTGAGCATCTTCACCTTTACTGCTAAGTCATTTTTTTTCTCGTTTGTATTTGTGATATAAGTTATATAACAGCAGCAAAGGGTATGAAGAGCAGCTCTCTAATGTGTAAAAGCAAAATAACAAATCAAGTACTTCATTATAAATTCCCCAAATGAATCGAACATCACAACGTAACCTGTGCATGTTTCAGTAATGTGCATTAAGAGCAGTGAAATCACTTTCTCCCCCCGAGTGACACCATACAGAGATCCGCAAGTGGTGACATCCATGCTGAGAAGAAAACAGTGCTTTCAGAATTCTTTAAGGGTTCTAGTATCAAATGCTTTCTGATGGGAAGAAACTCATTTTACACAGACCACTGAAGGGAAGCACGTTCAACAGCAGGTTTCAGCAAAATGTTGTAGAGGATTTGAAAAAGAAACTTTTAAATATCACACAACTAAAGAGAGAATGGGCAGAAATATCAGTAAGTCAATGCCAGAGATACCACTGGCATAGAACATAGTTGTCCAGTGTTCATGGGTGGCCACCACAGGAAAGCCTATAAGGCTGCCACGCCTCTGAGTAGATTCTAATTGGCTGTTATGTACCACTGACTTGCATGAGTTCAGGCAGCAATAAAACAAACAATTTTATTTATTATAACGAAACTGAAAACCCAAAAATACAGGCTCATGCACCACCGCTCAGACTCGCACAGAATAAACACACACAAGCTAACTCAGGTCAGCAGACAAATCCTCCTCAAGCAAAACATGAACTGGTTACATGGATAATTAACCTTATATGACTGAAGGAAATCAGTGAGTGAAAGGAGGTGAAAAGAAAACCCAGTGTCAACATTTCCTGATTTCACTCCAGACCGTCGTCAGGAAATGCAGGGGAGTTAATCACTTGATTAACTACACAGTCATTCAGAAGCTGTTCAGCCTTTAAAGGACCCGTGTTACTCTTATAACACCAGCCTTATACACCATTCATTAGAGAGATATCTATCAGGAGCTCTGCAGCCAGTGCGTAAAACTATATAGGGTAAGTACTCGACTTACAACAGACCCAGCGTACGACGTCTCAAGGTTACAACGCTCGTGCCATAAGTCATTAAGAATTGTCGTACCGACTTTCCACATTTGCGTTGAAAATATGAATCTCGCGCGTGAACTAGTTCCTCCTCACAATAAGTCTGTCTCTCCTTCACTGCAACACCCCTTCCAGTGTGCACGACGACTGCAGGAGTAAAAGTAAGGAGTTGTTCCTTTTTTTTTGTCTGTTTCATTAATTTGTTTTAAATTTGTCCTCCATATGTTTTGTTACCGCTAGTTCTGCTTCCATGTGTCACAGGAATGTGGTTTATTATCCTAGATTATGGTTTTGTTACTGCATTAGCGTAGTTCAGGGGTGTGATCAGACTGACGACAAAATCTGACTCACACCATTTTCATTTACATCATTTACACATTTTACACAATTTCCTTCTGGATCAATAAAGTATTCTGATCATCATCATCATCTTCTTCCGCTTGATCCGGGGCCGGGTCACAGGGCCACCTCAACCTGAGCCACCTCAACTGGCTCCTCTCAATGTGGAGGAGCAGCGGTTCTACTCTGAGCTCATTTCTATAGGAAAGCTCATTTCATTAAAGGAAGCTCATTTCAGCCACTTGTATTCGGTTGTATTTGCTTGTGATAAAGTGTTTAAATATTTTGAAAAAATCATCAAATTTTCTATGGGGTGTTCTTACCTATTATTAATAAACCTAGCACCCTTCAGGGGGCTGGTCTTACCCCAATGAACAGACACTATGTAGAACCTTAAAACAAGCCCATGTAAAATACTCTGAAGACTCTGGTTTTAATGCATGGTGCACTTCAATCAGACATGATTATTTAACAATGGTTTGAGAAAATCTGAAATTAATTTGACAGAACTCCCTCTTAAGCCCCCTTAGGCCTTTTCTGAGTGTTCCGTGTGTACTCTTGGCTTAAGTTCCTTTCCATGGTGTAATTACACTCGCTAATGAAGGATCATGTCACGCAGATTTTAATCAAATACACGGGATTAAAAGGTAAACCGTATTCAAACACACACACACCGAGCTCAGAGTAGCACTAAAATAAGATATCCAATGGAGAATTTCCATTAGTGGAGTCCCTCATTTATTCCAGCGCCATCTTTGAAGCAGAACTAAATGTGTTCACGCTGGGCTGAGATCACTATCACATTGACTCGTGGGACGTTTTCCGGATGTGAATGGGGCTCTGATTTGTAGCCGAACGTCCACGGGATCCAATCAGCCTCCATAGAGGGGAGCGGAGAAGAAACCATTACACTGCAGGGGAAGATACACATCAAGCCATCACATCCCTTCCACCTCTGGAGCTCAGTGAGGAGTCTGAAGAGTCTAGAAATTCATGGGAGGATAAAAGTTTATGCTAATCTTTATAGAAATAAAAGTGTTAGAGATTGGTATTAGTGTTCATTCTGGGTCTTTGGGATTAAACTAAACTCATCCCTAATGCTATGTCTTAAATCAGCAGTTGATGCGTGAGAACAGTGGCTGGAACTACTGTTGCCATTCCAGCAGATGTTGGAGGTGGACATGTACAAATATGGGCAGAGAAAATATGCAAACTGCAGATGAATTGCTCTGGTGCTTTACCCCACAGCAAAACTCATTACGTCCAAACTTTCCGGCACTCGAAGCCCCACCCTCCTGGTTCCCAGGGTAGCGCCCTGGGGCTCATGTTCCTGGAACTCTCATGGAATAATACCAGTTTACCCTCAGAAGTCAAATTCATCTACTGTTGTTTGCCAAGAAGTTGTTTTGGCAATGTGAGACCGAGCCTTAAGTGCTTTATTTGTATTATATCAAAGATTAATATAAGAAATAATTATTAGGAAAAAATCTATACATCATACATTGTTTATCGTTAAATTTATTGTTGGAGATCATTCATAAGCAAGTTTCTGAAATTATTTATGTTATAACGTCTATAAAGAGTTGTTGACCAATCAGGCTCAAGAATTTAAAAATGCTGGGGTGTATAAACTACTTATTAAACGAGCGCGAGGTCTGTACGCAGAAAGACCAGGGGCTGAGATTTCTCTGTACAGACCAAGCAAACAAGGTTAATAAGTAGTTTGTTATAGGGCATTTTTAAGCCAATACCTTTTCATTTTTTAAAGATAACACTCCGTTTGCATGTTCTTCCCGTGCTTGCATGGGTTTCCTCCAGGTACTCTGGTTTCCCTCAACAGTCATGCACAGTAAGCTGATTGGCTGCTTCAAATCACCCCTAAGCGTGAGTGTGAATGGTTGTATGCGCGTTGGCCCTGTGATGGTCTGGCATGCTGTTCAGGGTGTACCCCACCCTCACCCCGATTCGGCTGAGATGGGCACCAGCCTCCCTGCGTCCCTAATCAGGATTAAGCGGTTTAGAAAAAGAATGATTGATGAGATAACACTGTATTTCATGTTTATTTATTATACCCGGGAAGTGAATGGAAATTAAAAAAGATAATAATAAAACGCACCATCACATTTCAAATTGTTCATAAATAAAGCCAGTAAACATTTACGATGTCTTTTTTATCCCCGAGACTTTCAGACCCACTTCAGAGGACAGATAAATCCCTCCGTTTCAGAGATCCCTGATTAACTTATTATTTATTTACTAAATATAATCTTCTGTAGTCTGTAATTAAACATTTTCCTTTCATGCTGAAAACCCCACAGCTCATCTGTTTCTCCAGATGTTTTCTTTACTGGCAGTGTTTTATTTTTTTAAAGGTGCCATTATCAGATTATTATGGAAGCTCAGCATTTTATTTAGGTTCTGAAGATTAACATGTCATTTCTCTCAGAAGGAACACACACTTCATTTCACACACGGCTCGAGCGTGATGCTGACACGGAGCTTTCCTAGTGCTGGAGAGTGAGATGTTATCTGTAGTGTTTATCGCTACACGTGCGCTGCATGAGATTCTGTATTATTAACTGTAACACTGGTGCATACAGCCCTGTTTAACAGTTTTACACATTAACCTGCTTGATGGGACGAAACGCACTGCTGACAGAATATTATTAATATTTAGTGTATACTACAGTGTAGCATCTGCAGGGAAAAAACCCAAAATACTACAACACTAAAGATTTTTATGGTTTATTTCTTACATTTTTAAATGTTCTGTCACAGACTCCTGCTGTTGCTACGCAGCTGAGCCTTGCCATCTATTGCAACCTGAGCCTCACTGGCAACGCTTCCGGGTTTACCAGGTGAAAGAACCACATCGCTCCTACAACTGATCCCATGGGGCGTGCCATGCAGTGCTGGAGAACGGGCCATCAGCTGCAGGCAATTAGACAGCAGATCTGAGGGCTATATAAACACACCCAAAAGCGATACAGCGGGAAGTGTAAACATAGACTTGAATATATGTAAGTGTCTTTTCCTTCAGCTCCGCACTTCACAGCTCATATTCAGTCCCCGGGTTCCGTGCCATGGGGCTCTTGGATTTACCTTAAGTAGCTGTCAGTGTAAGCAGGTGCAGCACTGTTCAAAAGCACGTCTTTAACACTCGAAGAGTTTTTGTATATACTACACAGACACGTATAGTTATACATTTTATATTTACATATTCTAACCTTGACAAAGTCAGGTAAGCTCCACACTCCAAGCCTGGGTTTACACTCTGGTATGATGTACGCGATGTACAAAATCATGAAGATTCCACCAAGTTCCCTCAAAATCATCACAATTCCACCAAGTTCCTTCAAGATCATCACGATTCCACCAAGTTCCTTCAAGATCATCACGATTCCACCAAGTTCCTT
>JAOUQZ010000047.1:506361-511361 GCA_028564935.1 Neosilurus hyrtlii
GGGTGATTTGGAACAGCCAATTAGCCTACTGTGCATGTTTTTGGACTGTGGGAGGAAACCGGAGTACCCGGAGAAAAACCACACAAGCACAGGGAGAACATGCAAACTCCACACAGAAACGCCCGAGCTGGGAATCGAACCCAGGACCCTCCATGCTGTGAGGTGGACGTGCTAACCACAATTATTGTAAAGTTAAATAATCATGAAGTGAAATCATCATGAACTCAAATAATTTTCTAATTATTTGAATAAATTTTTGACTTAATTTTAGAAAAAAAATTCAATGAGCGGGAAGTTAAATGATCAGAAAGTCAAATGACTGTAAAATCAAATGATTATGATCGTATGGGGCCAGTGATGTAGTGATTAGGGTGCTGGGCTCATGATCGAGAGGTTGTGGGTTTGAATCCCCATTAGACCCCTGGGTACGGTCTTAACCACAACTGTGCCTCTGTTCACCCAGCAGTATAAATCGAATAAAATATACTGGGAAGGTAACCTGTGATGGATTAGCGGATTAGCGTCCCCTTCAGGAGGAGTTGAACTCCTAGTCGCTTAACGCAACAGAAACCAGGATAATTTCCGGGTCTGATGAGCCACTAGGCTCGGGTGTAAAAAGCCCAAGAGATTTACCTTACCGGCACAATCATGGAGTTAAACGATTGGGAATAAATGACAATAAAGTCAAATGACCATTAACTCGAGTAATGAGGAACTGAAATGCTTATGATGATTAACAGAAAATTCATTCATTATTTAATCCTACTAGGGTTGCAGGGCCCACTCTGGCAGGTATACCCTGAACACCACCAGTCCATCACAGGGCAACACACACACACACACACACACACGCACACACACGCACACACACGCACACAAAACCATTCACACTCTCATCTAGAGGCAAAAATTTTTCTCTTTCTTCTTTTTGATACTCTGTATTAATCCCATGATGAACACACACACTGGGCAGCCAATCAATCACATCGGGGGGCACCCAGAGAGCAGTTGGGGGTTCGGTGTTTTGCTCAAGGGCACTTCAGCCATGAAGGTGGAGGAAGAGAAGGTGCAGCTCACCCCCCACCACCACACATTCTTCCTCCTGGTTCGGGAATCGAACCTGTGACCTTTTGGTCCCAAAGCCGTTTCTCTAACCATTAGGCCACAGCCGTTCCCAATTTGGAACAGCCAACTAGCCTCATGTGCATGTCTTTGGACTGTGGGATGAAACCGGAGTACCCACAGGAAACCCATGCAAGCACGGGGAGAACATGCAAACTCCACATGGACTCAAAAGACTCAAACCAACCCAGCGCCGTCTTGCTGTGAGACGGACGTGCTAACCACTACACTACCACACCACCGTGCCGCCATATTTTTTGCAGGAAATGATGAATGCAATAATGGTTAGAAGAGGCGGTCGGGTTATTTATCACATCGAACAATCGAATGGATTCATTTCTATTTTTCACCGACATCCGATAATCCCGAATAAAGGAAGCTCCGCCCAGTTAATCCTCCACCTCCTCTGTTATTTTCTGCCATCGAGGTGCTTTTCTGTACATGAGTCTTCTGTACTTATTAGAGTTTATAAGCTCAGTGTAACTGATTGTCTCTGAGTGCCGAACACCTGATACTGACTCAGTTCCTCCTCTCCTGCTCCTCACTGATATCACCGAGGAAGTGAATGTGAACGAACTGTAGTGCAGTTGATAACGGATGAAATGAAAAGTTTCTGCTCTGTCATCTTACTGTTCCAGCTGTTTATGAAACCCCAGGCTGGTTAAATCCAGGTGGCACACACACACACACACACACACACACACTTTGAAATAATTACTCATTCCAATTCGCTCCGTGTGGTTTTCGGTCTCTGACAGGAAAAACGTTACTCAACCCAGACAGGCCACGGTGGGACGGGTCAGGACGGGACGGCTTTGTCTTTGTCCTCATGCACCCGTCTCACGTTTCTCTGCTTTTCTCTCTGGAATATTAATTATGACAAGCTGTTTGTTTTTCTGCGTTCCCTTCCCTGAAGGCGATATCCGAAACCCTTCGTTAGCTTTCAGGCTGCTCGGCGAGGCAGGACGCCAGTGTAGCGCGGAGTGCAGCGTTTATTCCTGTGCTTAATTTCACTGGATTATAGCCTAAAGCGTATTACTGACTTTATTGACCATAACATTATAATAAGAAGGCATTAACACTGGATATGAGCTCGTATTTTTGGATAAGTGGTGCTGGAGTGCAGTTACTCTCTGAATTTAGCTTCTGAAATGCAGAACGGAGCATTAATATTATATCACGAGTACGACTTCAGTAAAGAATTACACTTAGAGCAGAAAAAACAGCTTCCAGCTCCAATGACTCAACACCATAAACTTTCCTTTATTTTCTTGACTCCGCCCTTATAAATGGCCACGCCTTGAACTTTGGTGAGTGCACCAGGAGGTAGTCCTGAATGTGGCTTTTATGAGTTTTGTGCAAATCCATTCGAGTAGCTCTAAGTTACAGCTCTTTTTACAAACTAGGCTCCGCCCCTCCAGGATTGATTGGCGTGTGGAAGCCAATATTGTTTACAAACGTTTTGATAAACGTTGACCATAATGAGTCACGTGGCACCATTTATGTGAAAAAAAGCAAGACTTGTTAAGCAAATTTGTTTATAATATAGTTGTATGTATTTACACCTGTACAGGTAAAGACGTGTCGCTGTATTTACTGCTGATGCTGTACGAGTTCATTCATTCATTCTTTCATTTTCTAAGCCACTTAATGCTAATTAGGGGTCACGGGGAGGCTAGTGCCCATCTCAGCCGACTCTAGGCGAAGGCAGGGTACACCCTGAACAGCTCGACAGGCCACAGCAGGGCAACACACACACACAACCATTTACACTCACAGCCAATCATCCTACTGTGCATGTCTTTGGACTGTAGAAAGAAACCAGAGTACCTGGAGGAAACCCACGCAAGCATGGGAAGAACATGCAAACTCCACACAGAAACACCCCGAGCCCGAAAATCGATCATTAAATTTAACTTGAATACAACAAGTGTATAAAATGAAACAGTTATCCCACTCCCTCTCATCAAACAGGGCTAATAACCCATTCGTCTGTCGCCTCGCGAGGCGATGACATCATATTCCACTCGAGTTCATGGAATAAGTGTTACGTATATACAGTTTAAAGCTATACGAGCTGAGTATGGTTATGTGCTGTGTGTGTATTTGTGTACAGTTGCACTACAGTGGAATTACAGCAGCAGGATTTCAGATCAGGATCAGGAACTACAACGTGACGCCTCGGCTGTGGGGAACTTACAACCACATCAGAAGATCTGAAGAATCAGAACAGAAGAAGATCTGATCAGGACGATCAACGACACGGCTGACGGAGGAGCATCGATGATGACGCGTATAGCCTGAACCCAAACAGAAGCGTACGCTGTGATGAAACCCTTTAAAGTTCATTTAATCGTGAAAATGTCTTCGTTCTCTCAGCACGTACTCGTTACAACACCGAGCAGCGTCGAGCAGGTGATGAGCACAGACAAGTTCCTCACCCACCAGCCTGTCACCTCAGCAACACCATGAACTCTAAACGAACCTGTCTGGCTTTGTTTGTTTGTGTGTGTGTGTGTGTGTGTGTGTGTGTGTGTGTGTGTGTGTGTGTGTGGTGATGCCTGTCGGATTTATGTTGGTGTGAAATCAGCAGAACTTGACTGAAAGATGACTCACTATCACACCACACATCTGCGTTTCTCTTTTTTCCCCTCTCTCACATTTCCTTTTTTGTGTTGTGTTGCGTGAGAGCTGGAGGTGAAAAACAGACGATAAAAACAGAAGTCGGGTTGTTTTTCTCCGTCTGATGACGTCAGAGCTGCTGTCGCGACTCGGAGACGGCGTACTTACGCCTCACCCATTAAAAATAAATCAGTACAGAATTAGAAAAGTCACATTTATTCAAATTAACCCACACGTGGATTTTATGAGTTAGAGTTTAAGTAAATAAACAAATAAATAAATATAAATCATTAAAATTCACTCATTCATCTTCTAAGCCGCTAAATTCTAATCAGGGTCAGCCGACTTTGGGCGAGGTGCAGGGTACACCCTGAACAGCCCGCCAGACCATCGCAGGACCAACACACACAACACGCACACTCACACCTAGGGGTGAGTTGGAACAGCCAGTTAACCTACTGTGCATGTTTTTGGACTGTGGGAGGAAACCAGAGTACCCAGAGAAAAACCACACAAGCACAGTGAGAACATGCAAACTCCACACAGAAACACCACGAGCCGGGAATTGAACCCAGGACCTTCTTGCGGTGAGGAGAACGTGCTAACCACTGCGCCACCGTGCTGCCCTTCTCTCCATCTCTCTCTCTCTCTCTCTCTCTCTCTCTCTCTCTATAACTCTCTCTTTTTCTCTTTCTCTCTCTCTCTCTCTGTCTCTCTCTCTCTCTATAACTCTCTCTCTTTCTCTCTCTCTTTCTCTCTCTCTCTCTCTCTATAACTCTCTCTCTCTCACTCCCTCTATCACTCTCTCTCTCTCTCTCTCTCTCTCTCTGTCTCTCTCTCTCACTGTCTCTCCCCCCCCTCTCTCTCACTGTCTCTCTCTCTGTCTCTCTCTCTCACTGTCTCTCCCTCTCTCTTTGTCTCTTTCTCTCTCTCTCTTTAACTGTCTTTCACTCTCTCTCTTTCACTCACCGTCTCTCCCTCTCTCTCCCTTTCTCTTTCTCTCTCTCTCACTGTCTCTGTCTCTCTGTCACTCTCTCTATCACTGTCTCTCTCTCTCTCTGTCTCTCTCTCTGTCTCATTCTCTTTCTCTCTGTCTCTCTCTCACTGTCTCTCTCGCTCTCTCTTTCTCACTGTTTCTCTCGTTTTCTCTCTATCACCCTCTCTCTTTCTCTCTCTGTCACTGTCTCTCTCTCTCTTTCTTTCTCTGTGTCTCTCTCTCTATCACTGTCTCTGTCTCTCTCTGTCTCTCTTTCTCT
>JAOUQZ010000047.1:652497-657497 GCA_028564935.1 Neosilurus hyrtlii
CCCTCTCTCTCTCCCCCCCCCTTTTTCTTTTTCTCTCTCTCTCTCTCTCTCTGTGTGTGTGTGTTTGTCCCTCTCTCTCCCTCCCTCCCCCTCACCCCTCCCCCTTTCTATCTCTCTCTCTCTCTTCACCCCCCCTCTCTCTCTCTGTGTGTTTGTCCCTCTCTCTCTCCTCCTCTCTCCCCCTTCCCCTTTCTCTCTCTCTCTCTCTCTATCTCTCTTTCTGTGTGTTTGTCCCTCTCTCTCTGTCTCTCTCCCTCCCTCTTCCTCTCTTCCCCTTTCTCTCTCTCCCACCTCCCCCTTTCTCTCTCTTTCTCACCCTCCACTCCCCTCCTCTCTCTTTGTGTCTGTCCCTCTCTCTGTCACTCTCTCTGTCTGTCTGCCTCTCTTTCTCCCCCTCCCCCTCCCTCTCTTCCCCTTTCTCTCTCTCTCCCCCTTTCTCTCTCTTTCTCACCCCCCCTCTCTCTCTGTGTTTGTCCCTCTCTCTGTCACTCTCTCTCTGTCTGTCTGTCTGCCTCTCTCTCTCTCTATCGATCTCTCTCTCTCACCCCTTCCATCTCTCTCTCTCTCTCTCTCTCTCTCCATTCTCTCTTTGTAAGGTCATGTTTGCAGAACGTTCTGGGGAATCTATGTAAATTTTATCAGGTCTGAAATGTTTATAAAGTAAATTTGTAATGCAGCTCTGTGTCCCGACTCACTAACGCCTACCGAGTGTGAAGTGTTTCCCTCACGATCGAGTGATGTAGCAGCATGCCAGTTTATCAGAGACTGCAATCAATTCAGGTGACACTCATCGGCCAGGTGACCTTTCTGCTGACGCCGGGTGTGTCGATGTGCAGGCTGGGGCAGGATTATACTGATCGATTCCCAAATTCTTGATTCAATCCAGGAACTGATCATCAGATATTTATTTAACTGCTGTATGGCGGGACACATGGTACAGTTCAATTATATCAGTAAAGCTGATTTCAAGCTCCTAAAGAGTGTCCAGAAAAAGCTTACCACACACCGAGAGAAAGCACTGTCCACCTCTTTCACACGTCAGAATGAGCTGACGAGATTAAATTCTAGTTCATGTCCTGCTGTAAGGGGTTTTATTTAGATAAACGGCTTGTTTGGGGGGATTTGTGATAGATTTGATTTACAGATGAGGGATCATTGGTTTAAAGCATTACTATATGTATTATTAATCACCTTTCGAAAATGATCATTTTTAAATTAATGAGCATTTCCAAAATCTGTCCTAAACTAACAAATACTTTGGGAAAATAAACATACTTCAATAAATGATATCAAATATTAAATGTGATGAAGTATAATATGGAGAATCATTCTATCGAGCCATTGATATTTACAGAGACCGAAGGCCCAGGCGGTTAACACCCTCCATATCATATAAAAGCTGAATTATATAACAGTTTCACTATTTATTTTAAATATATTTCAAACAGCTATAAAAATAGGCAGTGTGGGATATGTGATATTTATCCTTGCCACTAGGAGAAGCAAGAAGCACTTGGACGAGGGAAGGCTACTCCGCTGAGAGAGCAAAGAGGAAGAGGAGAGCTGATGCAATAGTACACTAGTTACTTGTGTATGTATACTTGTTCAGCTAGTGAATAAGGGGAAAGTAAGACATTTCAATGCGTCCTTTTTTTCGCAGTACAATAGCCAGTCATGTTATTATGCTGCTACTTAAATCTACAGCGAGCACCATTTCTCATTTCTGAGCAAAAGTATTTTAAGATGGGAATCTTCTTTTTTTTTTTTAGGAATCTGAGCTTTTTTTTTTCAGTTCAATTCAATTTTTTATTTGTCACATACAAAGTACAATATGTAGTGAAATGCTTACTGTCCAAAAATGTAAAGAATAAACTCTCAAAGTAACAAGAAGAAAAGAACAATAACTAAAAACTTTTAAAGGATTTTAAAGGTCAGATGAATATAAAAATGCAAAAGGATAGAAATAAAAAAAAATATTTAGAATAAAATAAAATATACATATGAGATAAAATAAAGGATACAATATATATATATATATATATATATATATATATAATTAAGTATAAGTAAAATATATGCAAATGTACAGGCAATATAATGAAATATAAAGTATTGCAATGGCGATTTTTCTAGTAAAAATCTGTAAAGTGTCTGTAAAGTCTGTAAAGGGACAAGTGTCAGTGTGCATCATCAGCTGAGGTGGATGTTGAGTATAGGGGATAGTCTACAGTGTCCAGGTGTTCTGGTTCAGGGCCCGAACGGCCTGCGGGAAGAAGCTTTTCCAGAAACACTACTTTATTATCTTTTTCCGGTGATCAGGAGACAATGAAAGTGTTTAGCCATTGGATGACAGGGGCGTGAGAAACATAGATCTCATACGATAGCTAGATAGCTACAGTCTTCACCGTGTCTGAAGCGCTACAGTGCTGAGCTGTAAACTTAATGTAATGTTCTCAATATTTATACAGTTTTATTCTCTATGTCTATCTCTATACTTATAACAGCATAAATAAAATAGAGTTTACAGCTTAGAGCCGCAGTGCTTTGGCAGTCTGCCACGGGAGGAGACGATCTCTCCTATATGATATGTATGAGGAGGAGTATTGACACATGCCAGTCATGCCAGTTAACCAACGCAAAAGGTGCAAATATTAAGAAATATGTCATGGCTTTCCGCAAATCAGAAATGAAAAAATCTGAATGAAGAATAATTATGCTTTTGATTTAACTTTTTAAAACCTGAAGACACGAACTCCAGACATGAACCATTCCGCAGCAGATTGAGTACCACAGCAGTTGGCAGTAAATGGAATGAGGCGTATATGTCCTTTGGGAATAAACTATTCCTTTACGTCTTGGAGAAAGTCTAGAATATTTATGTCAGCGTTCGAGAGTCGGCACAATCTCACATTTTATACTGTCAAAAAAAGACCAACTTTAAACCATCAACCACTTCCCAGGGTTACTTTTTTATTTTATATAAAGGTCACAGTTGGTATGGGTAAGGATGGCATTTAATTTCCTGTTTATCTTGGAGCAGTAAGTCCGTGTGACATTTATTCTTCCCGATGGCACTGCGGTCTCTCTCGGCTCAGCGTTTAGGTGCCTCATTTCCTCCCCGACCATAAAGTATCTCCAAGAGATCCTCGCTGCCCGAATCACTCGCACTTTCACTCTTCACATAGGAAGTTATCATGAATAATAACCAAACACGTTCATCATGAAGAGCTGAGAGACAGAAAAGAGGAAATAGAAAGATGTGCTTGGAAGAACTGATTCGGGCCCAAAAGGATTCAAAAGGGATTATTATTATAATTGTTAATAATAATATTAATACCATTAATATTAATAACAACAACAACAATACTAATATATATATATATATATATATATATATATATATATATATATATATATATATATATATATATATATGCCACCCGCCTCTTTACAAACTGCTGCACATGCGCATTTGGGGGAGTGGCCTAACCCATTTTGGCTGGTGATTGCTGTGAGTGACAGGGAAGTGAGCGTATGCCATCCCTCTCTCCCGTGCGCTCGGCCAATTAGATCCCGTGGACTTCCGGTCGCGGATGGCTGCGGTATCAACCTGGATTCGGACCGGCGATCTCCAGGGATTATTATTACTATTATTTTTTATTATTTTTATTATTTGTATTATTATTATTATCATTATCCCTATTATTATTTTACAAATTGCATTTTTGAGGGCTTTACCTTTAGACAACTCACCAAAATAATCAATCACTTCAAACTGTACTTGGGTGTGGTCCACATGCTCCACAACGACCCCTAACAGAGGTCATGTTTCAAAAAAAGGTGCTTGGATTTCCAGTAAATTTGGTGAAATCATTGTGACCATAGTAATTTTTTTGAGAATTTTTTGAGAAAGGTCGGCTGTAGTGGATTTCATGATCTCATGTAACAATGCGCCCATGTTTAAACTACCTAGCACTGGGATTTCAGATCTGAATTGGCTACGGATTTGGCTCTCTGGCGCCCCCTATTTAATTTGAGCATTATAAGCTTAAAGGTACCTGCTGAAAAACTTCAGCGAGGCAGCTCTCCGTTCCATTTTACACACGTGTCTGAAATTCTCTAGGCACCTGTAACATGCCAAGACGTGCAAAAACCCTCGTGGGGACATGCTCCTAACCCAGCAGGAAGTCAGCCATTTTGAATTTAGTGTGCAAAATGTTGTGCCTTTTTTTTTTTTTTTCAATTTTTGACACATTATACTTCAACAAACTTCTCCTGGGGATATTATCCGACTGACTTCATATTCAGTAGGTGACATCTGAAGGCTTTTGTGATGTTAAATTGTAAAGATTTTTAGGATTCGTTGTAAGGTGTCTCTTGGAGGAAACCATGGAAGCTCGCAGAAAGCATGTACGAACCCAGGACGTTCTTGCTGTGAGGTGGATGTGCTGACCACTACGCCACTGTGCCGCCCCGTAGCATCTCAAATGTACATAAATCAAAAAAAAAAAAAAAAGATTAAATGAAGGAATAAATGAAAAAAGAACGAAGGAAGAAAGGGATCAATAAGGGACAAAAGGAAGGAATGGAAGAAGGAGGAAGAGGAAAATAGGGAATAGGTAAAAAACAGGAGGAAATGCAAGAAGGAAGGGAGGAAGTAAAGAAAAAAGGGAAAAAGTAAAGAAAAAAGGAAAGAATGAAGGTGGAATAATGAATGTATGAATTAATGAAAGTAAAGAAAGAAGGGAGCAATGAAGAAATGAAGGGGGTATGAATGAATGAACTTTCAAGAAAGGAAAGAATTCAGTTCAATTCAGTTTTATCTGTATGGGGATTTTTTACGGTTCACATTGTTGCAAAGCTTCACACATTAAAAGTAATTAAGGAGGAATTTAAACATTTTCTACAACCCTGTACACCCCCCCCGCTCTCTCTCTCTCTCTCTCTCTCTCTCTCTGTGTGTCTCTCTGTCTTTCTCTCCTCTTATTGCTCTCTTTCTT
>JAOUQZ010000047.1:716020-728520 GCA_028564935.1 Neosilurus hyrtlii
ACACTTAAACATGAGTATATTACACTTAAACATGAGTATATTACACTTAAACATGAGTATATCACACTTAAACATGAGTATATTACACTTAAACATGAGTATATTACACTTAAACATGAGTATATCACACTTAAACATGAGTATATTACACTTAAACATGAGTATATTACACTTAAACATGAGTATATCACACTTAAACATGAGTATATTACACTTAAACATGAGTATATTACACTTAAACATGAGTATTGTACTGAGAAGTGTAATGTTGCACTGTACAGGAAGATGGTCTGAATGATGGTTATTCAGTCAGTGTGTTTGACTGTGGTGGTGGTGGCGGGGGTTGCACGTTTAACAGCTTGTGGGTAAAAGCTGTTCTTGAGTCTGTTAATTTTAGTTTTTAGTGTCCTGTACCTTTTTCCAGAGGGGAGAGGGGGGACAAGGGGGTGTCCAAGGTGTGTGGGGTCTCTGATAATTCCACTGGCTCCTCTGAAGTCTGCCAGTGTAAATGTCACTGAGGAGGTTAGTGTAGTTCCAATTACCCGCTCTGCCATCCTCACCACCCGCTGCAGTACAGCTGTTGAACCACACTGTACAGCAGTAGGTCAGGAGGCTCTCGGTGGCGGAGCAGTAAAAGTTTGTCAGTAGGGGTCGGGGTAGGTTGGCTTGTTCGGGTGCTCGGGTCGAGTGCTCGGGTGGCTTGTTGGAGCTTTCTGAGGAAGCCTTCCCCACCTGGTAAGAGATGTTTGTGGTCCAGGTGAAGTCATCAGAGATGTGGACTCCAAGAAACTTGAAGCGCTCCACCCTCTCTACCTCCATCAATATAGAGGGCAGAGTGCTCAGTTTGTTTAGATCTCCTGAAGTCCATTATCATCTCCTTTGTCTTGGATGTGTTAAGGTCCAGGTTATTGTTGTCGCCCCATTGCCGCAGATGTCGGACCTCTTTCCTGTAGGCTGACTCGTCATTATCTAATTCATCGATGGTGTTGCTGGTGTGAATGGGGGAAGAGTCGTGTGTGAAGAGGGAGAAGAGGAGGGGGCAGAGAAAACACCCCTGTGGTGTTCCGGTGTTCAGGATGAGAGTGGAGGAGATGTGGTCTCCTATTCTGACATTCTGAGGTCTGTTGCTAAGAAAGTCCAGTAGCCGGGTGCACAGTGAGCCCCCTGATCTGGTGCTGCTGCAGATGAAAGGGGTTATCACCCCTCTCTGGAAGAGCAGGGCAGGTTTGTCCCTCTGTTGTTTTGGTCGAGGCGAACGAAAAAACTGGTTCAGGGTGTCCGGTAGGGTGCTGTCTGAGGAGTCTGCTGATGTGTGTTTGAGTGTCTTGATCCCTTTCCACATATTCCTGGTGTCGTTGTCGTCGAAGTGCTCCTTGATAAGTCGTTTATATTTGCGCTTGGCTTTTTTGATGCCTCCTCGCAGGGCCCATTACAGTCGGTCAAAAACATATGAACACACACAGCAGCAACACACACACACACACACACACACACACACACACACACACACACACACACACACACATGCAAACCAATTATCCCCTCAATAACTTTTGTTTGTTTCATCTTCATTCATTCATTCATTTATTCATTCATTCGCCAACCCGCTGAATCCTACTACAGTCACGGGGAGGCTGGAGCTCGCTAATCCATTACAGAGCAACACACACATACACAACTATTCACACTCACACCTAGGGGCAATTTTGAACAGCCAATTGGCCTAATGTATGTATGTATGTATGTAACGATGTACGTCGATGACCGTGGGAGGAAACCAGAATACCTGGAGAAAACCCACCTAAGCACAGGAATAACATGCAGACTTAACACAGAAATGCCCTAACTGAGCCTAGAACTCGAACCAAGGACCTGCTTGTTGTGTGGTGGTCCTCCTAACCACTACACGATTGTGCCACCCCGTTTCTTATTTTCTTCATTTAGTGCTGACTTTGCTAACGTGGACAATAAGGAATAAAATAAGGATATAGGGATAAACAATAAGGACATCCTTCCTCTCCACTCTCATACACCCCCCCCCCCCTCTCTCTCTCTTTCTCTCTGTAGGTGTGTTCTGCATGGTGTTAATGAGACTCGGAGTGTTAATGACACTCTGTGTGATCAGGACGAGGTTCCTGCTCAAGCTCGTACCTGCATACTGCCGTGTCCTGGTGACTGTGTAATGTCAACTTGGAGTCACTGGAGTTCATGTCCCATGGTAAGAACCCTGACCCTCTCAGGTCACTGTGATAGTAGACATGAGATGGGGAGAGAAACAAGACCTACAGGAATGAGGATGGTGTGGAAATGGAGACTGGAAGTGTGGGATAAAGTGGAGATCACAGTTAGGACATATTGGAGCAAGGAGAGGATGGATAAAGGATCTGCAGAAATGA
Source organism: Neosilurus hyrtlii (assembly GCA_028564935.1). NCBI lineage: Eukaryota > Metazoa > Chordata > Actinopteri > Siluriformes > Plotosidae > Neosilurus > Neosilurus hyrtlii. The sequence continues at coordinate 718,417 of JAOUQZ010000047.1, forward strand.
GACAGGGACAAAGATAGGAGCTACGCAAGCTTATGAGGATAGAGTAGTGGTGAAGGCACAAGGGGATGGAGACATGACCTGTGAAGAAAGGTAAATTACCTCATGACCTAAAAAGAAAAGCTTAAGACTGAAACATATTTAATGAAATAATCTGGAATAAAGTCCTAGCTAATAAAGAATGAGAAGCTCGGCCATCCAGGAGGAGCTTGAAGTAGAACCGCTGCTCCTCCACGTTGAGAGGAGACAGTTGAGGTGGCTCGGGCATCTGATTAGAATGCTTCCTAAAAGCTTCCTTGGTGTGGTGTTTGGGCATGTCAAACTGGGAAGAGGCACAGAGGGCGACCCAGAACACACAAGAGGTACTATGTCTTTTGGCTGGTCTGGGAATGCTTCGGTGTCCCCCGGGAAGTGCTGGTGGAAGTGGCTTGTGAGAGGGACATCTGGACCTCACCGCTTAGGCTGCTGCCCCTGCAACCCAACCCTGGATTAAGTGGAAGAAAATGATAAGGATGATGATGATAAAGACCTGGCCAATGGGAATAAGTTGGAAATAGAGACACATAGGATTGAAAACAAAACCAGTTGGAATTGGATGGAGCTTGAGGCAAGACCTAAAGAAAGAAAAGGAAATCGGGTGAGGATGAAGACATAACCTGTTGGTAGGACCGGAGATGGGACCTGGGGGGGACTAACAGGAATAGTGTGGGGACAGGAGTCAATTGCGAACGGCGAATGGACCTATGGCAATTGGGTAGGGATCAAGACATGCCTTGCAGGTGGGTATGGAGACAAGACATTGGGGAATTACAGAAATGGTTTGGGGACCAAGCTATTTTTAGGCATGAAAATGGAACCTATGGCAATGAAGTAAGGATGCAGATTTAACATGCAGGTAAGAATAGAGACAGGATGTAGGGGTAACTGACAGGAATGGTGTTGGGGCATTTATAAGGATGGATGCAGGACCTATGGCAATAAAATAAGGATGGAAACAGGACCTGGAAGATCCTCCAGAAATAGTGTAGGGGTAGAGTTACCCAGGGATGAAATAATGAAATAATATTCCAAAATTAAACCATGGAGGTAGAGCCAAGAGAGTGTCTGTCACTCATTATTAGGGCACACTGGTATCAGACACTGCCGTGAAACTCAGCATGCAGTCCAGTATCAGTTAAACCGCAGGTTAAGTATCCAAATACTATCTAATCAGCCCTAAGGAAATTAGATAGCTGCACCTGAATTGAAAGGTTGTGCCAGTGTGGGAGAGCCGAGGATGACGGGTTTTTATCATTATCCAAATGGTGCACAGATTGGCGATTTAAACAATGTTGGAGGGAAAGTGGACACTAACATATTCATTATGTTCATAGTTCTTGAGTTCGGACATAGTTATTAATGGGTTAATATATCGATCACATCTGTTTTTCAGTTTTTATATAGACAAATGACTATAAGTAGTCATAACAATCACATTATGTGGACAAATATGTAGTAATACCATGGCACTTAGCATATTTTGCATATTAGGTAGTTATTTGACAGCCATCTTGAAAAATAGTAATGTTATGGCAAAGAAACCCAAGATTTGTAATAATATGTTCATGATAAGCATCATATGGTGGCCATCTTGTTAATTGACCGCCATATTTGACTTTCATATGGCTAGCACTTTTTTTTCTTAAAATCCTCCCAACAATGAGTATTTCTGCCAAATTTCATGCTGGTATCACCAAATGAACGATTGTTTGGCATATCTGCTCCAATAGTAAGGATGGAGGCATGACCTGCAGATGGGAATAGAGACAGCACCTGGAGGAACTGGCATGAATGATTTGCAAACTGAGTCACTTTTAGGGAAGAAAACAGGACCTATGGGAATGGGCTAAGAATAATTCCTTGACATCAATCTATCTGTCTATCCATCTATTTTCCGTCGAGGTGGGGTCATGTAGGCAACATTTCTAGGAAGGGAACAAAGGCATCACACATTTCGGCTTAGCTCCCTCTAAGGATGGAGACCTGGCCTTCAGGTTGGAAGGGAGGCTGGACCTGAGGAAACTAACAAGGATGGCGGAATCACTTTTAGGGATAGAGACAGGACCTTTCTTTCTTTTTCTTTCTCTCTTGCTTTCCGGTGATGGTTTCAGACGTACAGAATTTAATGAATTTGTACAGTTTCTTTAAAATCCATTGTGATATAACGAACATTAAGACATCTCTCTGCCCTGTATTATTTATTCTCGCCAGATTGTTTCTTCTTTTCATGTGCAGAAGGAACATTTTTTTTTCATCCAGACTTGCTGCTAATTAGCTGATTTTCCAACACGCTGACACTGTACAGCGAACTGACTCTGAGCAGCTGGGCTACAGTGAAGCTCGTCCTCTGTTTGCGTCTCATCACTATCCATTTGCATTTTGTCCTCATCGCATACAACTTTCTCCGAGCACAGCGTTAATTAGAATTACAAATGCTTCGCTGCTGCCAGAGATTCATTTGAATTTTGATTTCGGTTTGTCTCAGATTGGAGAAAAGCTGGTGGGGAAATAAAGAAGAAAAAAAAAACACGTCTCTGATTACACTTCTCCGTCGGATACAATGTGATATATTCAAAAAGAGGCAAAGAACTTTCTCATAAATAATAATAATAAAGACGAGACATATAGTCTGGTATGCAGCGCTAAGACAGAGCTGAGAGGTATTTTGGCTTGTTACTGTATAAACAACAACAGCAACATTATCTCAGGGCATCACGGCGGTGTAGTTGTTTGCACATCCGCCTCACAGCAAGATGGTCCTGGGTTTGATTCCTGAGCTCAGGACATTTCTGTGTAGAGTTTGGATGTTCTCCCTTTGCTTGCATGGGTTTCCTCCAGGTACTCCAGTTTCCTTCCACAGCCCAAAAACATGCACAGTAGGGTAAATTGGCTGTTCCAAATTACCCCCAGGTGTGAGAGTGAGTGTGAATGGTTGTATGTGTGTTGGCCCTGCGATGGCCTGGTGAGCTGTCCATGGTGTACCCCCGCCCTCCCCCAGAGTCGACTAGGATGGGTGCCAGCCTTCCCGCGACTGCAGTTAGGATTAAGCAGCTTAGAAAATAAATGAATGAATGAATGAAAACATTCTCTCGCCTGATTTAGTTATTTTTGCATCAGGAGTTGTCTTTGATAAGGAGTGGGTGGGGCTAAGCGGTTTTGTTTCTTGTCATCGAGGATTGGATTGAAGGTCATGGCCATCAGTAGTGATTGATTGGTCCATATGGGATAGAGTGGGATGGAATGGGTAACTTAGCATCTTAGCAACTATTTAAAGTATTTACACAAAAAAATGCTAATTGTTAAATTGCTAATCTTAGAAGTTTTCTTTCAGCTCATAAATCAGAATATTACGTCTTTAATTTGCATTTCACCTCCAGTGGACATTTTTCACAGACAAATGACAAAGAGTTGATGTATGCTCTTTGTGCAGACGTGTGACGCGAACTCTGTGAGGACGAGGACAAGACAGATGCTCCGGCCCCCCACCGCCCGTGCCACCTGCCCCGAGAGAAATGAGACGGAGCCATGTGCCCTTAACGCCAACTGTTTCACCTACCAGTACAAAGTCTCTGGTAAAACAAGCCCTCTTCCACACAAAGCTTATTATCATTAAACAAAAAATTCAAAAGAACGGATTCTGATTGGAAAATGTGTTATTTATCAGGGGGGCATTGAGTCCATAATGAGTGTTTGGGGGGATTTTTCCCTATTTTCCTGCCCCAATTTAGGCGTAGCCAATTCCCACCCATGAAGTATTGCCTTCCTATCACATATGACCACCAACCATGGAGGAGTGAATGCATGCAGTGCTGCTACTCGTATCTTTATAGCCTAACACAGTCGGAAAAAAGTATCCACCCATTTCATAAGAATGAGTTCACCGACACCCATGATTGGCTGGTGATCGCTGTGAGTAACAGGGAGGTGAGGGATTTCCAGGTTTATAGTTGAGTGTCTTGTTAACACACCACTGGGAGCCCAAAGCCATAATAATTTAACATCACTTTCAAAAAAATGTCACATGCAAATGTTTACATAGGAAAATATAGAGTAAGGGAAGGTACGTATGTTGGGATTTTACACTCGAGCCTAGTGCCTCATTAGAGACGATGTTTTCTTGGAGTTCAACTCCTCCGGGATGGGATGCTAGTCCACCGCAGGTTACCTTCCCAGTATTTTTATTTTTTTTATTTTTTACCCCATATTCTCCCCTAATTTAGTCGTGTCCTATTCCCATCCATCAACTTTTTGCCTTCCCTATCACACGACCACCACCGACCAGGGAGGGGCGTAAGCAAGCACACGCCCCCTCCATGACATGTGATGCTGCCGCCCACCTCTTTTCAAACTATTTGGGGGCGGCCTAACACCCAGAGGGAAAGCGCTATCAGCCCCCTCTTATGAATGAGCTCACAGACGCCCATGATTAACTGGTGATCACTGTGAGTGACAGGGAAGTGAGCGTATGCCATCCCTCCCTCCAATGTGAGCTCGGCCAATTAGCTCCCATGGACTCCCGGTCACGGATGGCTGTGGCTTCAGTCCGGATTCGAACTTGCGAACAAACAAAAAAATGCTTATATGACTAAGAAGGTTTTTAATTTGATATCTTAAAGATACTGCATGTAAGATTTAGCGCTATCTAATGGTTGGGTTCCAAACTGTAAACCAGCTCAAGGCTGTATGATTCTGGGCTACTGGAGAAGCATGGCGGTGCAGAGCCGACCCGCTTCCCATGTAGATATAAACAGCTTATTTCAAGGTTCTGAAATTTCAACACCCTTTATGTTTAAATAATTGTACATTAATGAAATGTATTTACTAACTACACCCGTCTACACATTTTTAGAAGTTCTGCTTCAGAAATAAAATGTGCTCATGATTATGGATGTTGGAACGCGGAATTCAAATATCACAATAAAAATGGTGATTTGGCTTCTGTTTCCAAGATACTACATAATTATATGGAACAGGAAGCTACATGTTTATGGGTTCTACAGTTTATCAGAGCAATCTGTATAGCACAGTGATGGAAGTTGAGTTAACGGAGTTAATGCTGAATTATTTGTGACTTCTAGGGACAATATGATGCAATCCAGATCATTGATGATGCAATACCAGCTTCAGATTGCATCATTTATTGTTTTACTAAAAAAAAAGAATAAAAGTCATTTTCAAACCCAGTCATTAATGATTATTATCATAATTATATCATATATCCACAAATAGTTCTTAATAAAACACTGCAGTTTTAGGTGGAAAATTCAGGGCTCCTTCAGAACTTCCACTATGTCCGGGCTTTGAACCCATGACCTTCTGCACCTGAACTAAATGTTCCGGCACTGAACCTATTTACCTAAAATATATTCCCACATTCAATCAAAAATGTATTGAGTGACTTTTGATGTAAATTCAGATCCCTTCCCTTTAGAACTCACCCATTCTTCATGGTTCCTAACGCAGGGTGGTGTCTACTGACCCAGTACCATCTCTCAAAAACTAGAACCAATCAACCATTTTAAACATCAGCTTCATTCCCCAAATTACGAAAGTTTGACTAAATTTATTTCAGAAGCATCTTTGGCCATAGATCAGTGTTATGTACTTAATTTCTGCTAATGGATCCTCCAGAATAATGCACACTGTACCTTTAATAGCCCTGATACTACCGAGCGGCATGCGCGTAAAGGTGGTATTTTAATAGACTGATGTTGTTTTTAATGGCTTTCTACAGAGATCACGCTCCACTTAAGTGCACATAAAACAGAGTGAGCATTTTTCCAGTCGGCCTCACAGCTGGTGTGGATTTAAACACCAGTTAAAACAGAAGCTTGGGCATAAATAAAAAAAGCTTTTGGAGTGAACTGGGATTTACTAGCTACAAAGTGTTCTTATTCGTTACAGGAAAAATAATTATGTCTGAAATATTCAATGTCAAACACTATCGAGGGCTCTATTCAACTCCAAATTGGCTTACAATCCACCACGTCACAGTTCTAGTCATCTACTGTGTGCCACAATATCTTAATTTCCAAATATCTGCTATTAAACCAGGGAGAGTCTGAGTACCCAGTATGTTATAGTGTAGGTTACATGTCTACTATACGTACCTGACTTCCTGTAGTACGTTCTAAGTATGCAGGCTGGTAGTAAGGACACAGTGAAGAGGTACTACGCCACTATCTTACCTGTCCTTTGACACATCGGATTACAGTGATGTATAAGGCACATCACTGCTTTTGTACAGTAACATAAGCAAAAAAAAAAAGATTTCTAATGATTTTTAAAATCATGATGAACCCAGGTGAGATCCTGGTGCACATGCCCCCATTAAACCCTCTATAGGGCTCCACAGTGGTGCAGTGGTTAGCACGTCCGCCTCACAGCAAGAAGGTCCTGAGTTTGATTCCCAGGCTCGGGGTGTTTCTGTGTGCACTTGGCATGCTCTTCCCATGCTTACGTGGGTTTCTTCCGGGTACTCTGGTTTTCTCCCACAGTCCAAAAACATGCACAGTAGGAAGATTGGCTGCCCCTAGTTGCCCCTGGCAGTTCAGGGTGTGTCCCGCCCCCACCCAGATTCGGATGAGATTCGGAGCTTCGGTATATATATATATATATATATGCGTATTGACTGACAGCTCCCCGTCTGTTTCCCCGAAGCTTCGAATGCATATACAGGAAGTCGGTCTCCAGGTGGAGGGTAAAGGAGAGCGAGGCAATAAATATAATTTCCCCCACAGCAGCTCTGAGATCATATCCACACTCATATCGATTCCACACACCATTAGAGCGCCACGGAGGCGGCGTGTGACGCTCTAATGTCATAAAGCTCAGAGCGGCCTTTTAATCTTCACATCTTAATGTTTAAAGCACTCGCTAATGCAGCGTGGGACGAGAACCGCGGCAGAAATTACAGGACGCAAAAACAGACGCAGAATAAAGACGGATGTTCCATATCGGTTTAATATTAATGTGTGTGTGTGTGTGTGTTTTGTTTGCTTTTGTATCTCTGTGTGTATATGTATTAGTTCATCTGTGCATATTTGTGTGTGTGTGTGTGTGTGTGTGTGTGTGTGTGTGTGTGTGTGTGTGTGTTCAAACCAAGCAGCATATAATCTTGCATGTGTATCGCCATCTGTGTGTCTGGTTGGCATACGTGTATAAGTGTGTGCTTGAATCTGTGATTGTCTGTATGCCTAATTACACATGTACTGTGTTTATTCCCAACCCACCACCCCCCCACCACCCTCTCTCTCTGTGTGTGTATGTGTGTGTGTTTCAGGTTGGAGTAGCTGCATGCTGAGTGAGAATGCTGTGTGTGGTGAGGGAACCAGAACTCGGATGCTTGACTGTATCCGCAGTGACAGCAAACTGGTGGATCTGAGTGTGTGTGAGGAGGTAAAAACACACACACACATATGCATGGACACGCTCTCACACCACACACACACACACACACACACACACACACACACACACACACACACACGGTTACACTCTTCCCTCTGCCTCAGTAGTATTATTGTTATTGCTGGTGGTATGATCTATTTATACTGCTAATTAACTGAGCGTGAGGTTCGTATAAAAAAACCTTTGCCTGAGGTCTTTAGTACGGACCAAGCGATAGATCTGAGGGTTAAGCTTTCTCTGTAGAGACTGTGAAAACAAGGTTAATAAGCAGTTTATTTTAAATATATAATAATAATAATAATAATAATAATAATATCATTATAATTATAGAATAATATTATAACCATTTTAAAATGGCAGCCTTATTTTTGTGGAGACAGGATGATTATGCTAGATGAGGATTTTATTGTGGCCTGGCAACCCAGGAGCCAAAGGCAAAGGAACACAAAACAGCAAGGGATTTACTGAAAACTAGAACACAGCCAAGAAAACCGAGGCTGATCCCATGACAGGGCTAATGCCTAGGACCCACTGGAGAAAAGTCATTGGCGATGTTGAAATGGACAAATTTTCTCCTGATGGCTCGTGATGTCACCGATTTTTGTTGAAAAATTAGTGGTCCCATGTAAAATTTCACTTAATATGCATCGGCGATCCCCTCCTTGAATCGCCACCTTATCATAGTGGAGAGGTTTGCGCGTCCTAATGATCCTGGGAGCTATATTGTCGGGGGCATTATGCCCCTGGTAGGGTCACCCAAGGCAAACATGTCCTAGGTGTAGGTTCCGACTAAGTGTGGTTCACAAGACCTCTATGCGCACCATTGTTTCAAGGACACAGTTTCCCTTGCCCGGATGCGGGTTTCCAAGGTCCCCCCTGGAGCCAGGCGTGGGGGAGGGGCTCGAAGGCGAGCGCCTGCTGGTCGGGACTCTGCCTATGGAGCTCGGCCAAGCCCAGCCCAAAGAGGAGACATGGGTCCGCCCTTCCATGGAACCACCACCTTAGGGGGCAATAGGGGTCGGGTGCAATGTGAGCTGGGTAGCAGCTGAAGGCGTGGGTTCTGCCAGTCAGTTCTACTGACTCTGGCTCTTGGGACATGGAATGTCACCTCTCTGGTGGGGAAGGAGCCTGAGCTGGTACGTGAGGTTGAGAGATACCAAATAGATATAGTTGGGCTCACTTCAACACATAGCTTGGGCTCTGGAGTCACCCTTCTCAAGTGGAGCTGGACCTTATTTTATTCTGGAGTTGGTCATGGGGAGAGGCGGCGAGCCGGTGTGGGCATCCTTGTTGCCCACTTGTTGGGGTTCTGTCTGGTTGACAAAAGGGTAGCTTCCCTCTGCCTCCGGGTGGGGGGATGGGTCCTGACTGTTTTTTGTGCCTAAGCACCAAATAACAGTTCAGTAGACCCACCCTTTTTGTTGTCCTTAGGGGGTGTGCTAGAGGGCGCTCCCCATGGGGACTCTCTCGTCATCCTGGGAGACTTCAATGTCCATGTGGGCAACGACAGTGTGACCTGGAAGGGTGTGATTGGTAGGTACGGCCTCTCTGATCTGAACCCGAACAAACAGCATTTTCGAACATAAGGGTGTCCATAAGTGCACATGGCACTTTGTGGCCACATGTTCTGGACACTCAGGTGAAGAGAGGAGCTGAGCAGTCAACCGATCACCACCTGGTGGTGAGCTGGCTTAGCTGGCAGGGAAGGCTGCCCTCCAGACACCCAATCATGTAGTTAGGGTCTCCTGGGAACACTTGGCGGAGTCTCCTGTCATAAGGGCCTTTAACTCCCACCTCTGGCAGAGCTACCACCACATCCCAATGGAGGCCGGAGACATAGAGCCCGAATGGGCCATGTTCTGTGTCTCCATTATTGAGGCGGCAGCCTGGAGCTGTGGCCAGAAGGTCATCTGTGCCTGTTGTGGAGGCAACCCCTAAACCAGATGGTGGACATCTGTGGTGAGGGGGGCTGTCAAGCTGAAGGAGGCCATGCTGCAGCCCGGGCTGTCGCCGATGCAAAATCTTGGGTATGGGGGAAGTTCATTAAGGGCCTGCAAAAAGACTATCAGTTGGCCATTAAAAGGTTCTGGACCCCCATCCGGCACCTCAGGAGGGGGAAGCAGTACTCCACAAACACTGTTTACAGTGGAAGTGGGGAGCTGCTCACCTCAACTGGGGATGTCGTTGGGAGTTGAAAGGAATACTTAGAGTACCTCCTTAATCCCACCAACATGACCTCTGTGGAAGAGGAAGAGCCTGGGGGTTCAGAGGGGAGATCTGTCTGTCTGTCTATCTCTTTATCTATCTTTCCGTCTGTCTATCTGTCTGACATGATTAATTAAAGTGAGTTTTGTTATTGTGAGTGCTAGAACAGACCACCAGGAAGTAATTAACACACTTTTATGTTTCAGGTGAGACTTTCTCAGCCCTGGATGCTCAGTGAAAGCTGCCATGTAGATTGTCCAATCAGCTGCATGCTTTCTGAATGGACCCAGTGGACTGAGTGCTCACACACTTGCGGAAACCATGGTGAGAATTTACAAACACACTTCTAATCCAGTTTCCATTACACAGCAGGTTGGGAGAAATCTTAAAGGCTCAGCGGAAGGGGACTTGGATGAAATTGAGACCATATGGCATGGGCTGAGGGATGCCAGG
>JAOUQZ010000047.1:731798-743169 GCA_028564935.1 Neosilurus hyrtlii
GGAACTTGGTGGAATCGGGATGATCTTGAGGGAACTTGGTGGAATCGGGATGATCTTGAGGGAACTTGGTGGAATCACGATGATCTTAAGGGGAACTTGGTGGAATCATGATGATCTTGGGGGAACTTGGTTGATTTGTGACGATCTTGTGGGAACTTGGTGGAATCTTGATGATCTTGAAGAAACTTGATGGAATCCTAATGATCTTAAGGGAACTTGAAGGAATCATGATGATCTTGAGGGAACTTGATGGAATCCTAATGATCTTAAGGGAACTTGATGGAATCCTAATGATCTTAAGGGAACTTGAAGGAATCATGATGATCTTGAGGGAACTTGATGGAATCCTAATGATCTTAAGGGAACTTGATGGAATCCTAATGATCTTAAGGGAACTTGAAGGAATCATGATGATCTTGAAGGAACTTGGTGGATTTAGGATGATGGCACTTATCGTTGCAAAATGTTCGACTGTCAAAATGTCTTGCCGTGATCATTACAATGTTTTACAATTTGCTGCCAGTTGTGATAGAACATAAAAGTGTGGTAGAGGGCAGTAGAGCTTAGCAGACCTTAACAGGGCATAACAGACCTTGATGCACCATCACAGGAGATCTTGATGAACTTAGACACATGATTCCTTCAAGTTTCATCTTCTGGATGCACCCTGCCTCCTTTTATACCCCAATCGCGCTCCAATCATGCTAATAAATCATGGAGCTCCTCACTTTTTTGAATCGCGGTCATCATGCCCCAGTGTAAACCCAGGGTAAGAGCCCATGACCAACTGTAAGTTTAGATCCACATATTATCCACTCAGAATAATGGTTTTAAATCACTATGTAGTGGACCAATCACATTTTGCCATTCCCATGTAGTATATACTAATAATATAATCCTGACTGTAGTGATATCACTCCATGACCTGTTGTTTCAATAATAATCATCAATAGAGTAATGTAATAAAACATTTTTACTGTTTCCATGGCAACGCACGCATCTACTAATGCACTAATTCTACAGTAATTTCTCAACAATTAAAAATAAGTTCTGATGTAAAATGTTATAGATGTGAAGGAGTGTTTACTATGGAAACAATAGCGTATTAGAATGGGTACATTAATGTTAACCTGCACTACGGTCAGAGCCGCGGTTCTAGAATGTTCCGCACCTTCTGACCAATCAGGATCCAGAATTCCATAGTGCGGTGATGTAGAAGCTCATAATGTTTGTGAACTATAATACAGAAAAAGCTATGTCTTAAGGTGTGTGTGTGTGTGTGTGTGTGTGTGTGTGTGTGTGTGTGTGTGTGTGTGTGTAGACGGACGAATAAAGATGTGGGTGTACTGCGCAACAGCTGGAGGTTTCATCCTCATCCTCTTCATCATCACCGTGTCTTTTCTCTTCTGGTATGTATGAGGTTCTGTTCGGAGCACAACATAATGCAGGAGATGTGAACAGAACCCGACGTGTATGAGAAGGTGGAACACTGAGAGAGCGAGGCTCTAGAATATTAATAGCATTTGTCGCACATTCTTATCTGATTTGATAATGATTTTGTGTGTGTTTTTGTGTGTGTGTGTGTGTGTGTGTGTGTGTGTGTGATTACCATATTGACTGCATTCTCCAGCGCTCTTGGCAGTGAAGTGCTGAGGAGAACTTTAAAATGTGACGTGTTACTGCCACCAAGTGGGGCAGCAGAGAGCTGAAAGAGGATTATCTGGAAATAAAATCTCGAAATAATCGAAAGCTTCTCGTTCAACATCATCATCACTGTTTGATCAGATCACCAGGATCTTTAAGATCCAGGAAACAGAGTGAAAGTAAAGGAGGAACCTTATGGACATGAACATGTACATGTGTGTATGTGTAAAGTAAGTCTGTTGGGCTTGTTGGGATCTCAGGTTCTGAGAACTTGGGATTATGGGATTATAAAATCCCAGGAACATCAGTCTAAAAATAGAGTGGGAATCCAGGAAACGGGGATTATGGGACCCATGCCGTTCCACTGGGATCTGAGAGAACCTGCTGAGAACATCCGAGTGAAACCTGATGCCTGTCTCTACGTCAGAGTTAACATTAACAGGTTCATGTAACATTTACAAACTAACATTCATTCATTCATTTTCTTAGCCGCTTAATCCTAATTAAGGTCGCACGGAGGCTGGTGCTCATCTCAGCCAACTCTGGGTGAGTGCGGCGTACACCCCTAGATGGCTCCTCAGTCCATCGCAGGGCCAACACACACACACAACCATTCACATTTACTCTCACACCCAGGGGCGATTTGGAACAGCCAATTAGCCTACTTTTTGTACTGTGGGAGGAAACTGGAGTACCCAGAGGAAACCCATGCAAGCACAGGGAGAACAGGAACACCCCGAGCCCAGGAATCGAACCCAGGCCTTCTTGCCTGCTGTGAGGCGCACGTGCTAACCACTGCGCCACTGTGCCGCCCTAAAACCAACATCTCACAGCTATTTATCACATGATGTACATGTGTGGTGCATTGTGAGTAAAAGTGCAGCAAACACTATACAGTCCATACATAACCAGACGTCTGATCAGAATGATTTATGGTACATTTTTTTTCAGACATTTTATAAAAATATTCCTGTAGGAACTCTGTATAATGGTTCCTCTCCATGGTTACAAGAACTAATCCGAAATCAGCTCTCCTGCTCGCACATGATCTTCTCTGGAGATGCCTGATGTTTGTTTGTTTTATCTCGGATATGTTTCTGTTTCAGCAGTCGACCAGTTAAACAGAGTACGTCCCCCCCGCTGCAGAAAGCACTGTCTCTGGCCTACGATGGAGACGTGGACATGTGACAAACCCCTCAGAGAACCAGGAGCTCGTCCTGGAGCACACAGAGAGTCTCAGATCCCAGTGAACGGAGTAAAGTGTTTCCGTCAGCTTTGATTCTGAGCTTTGAGCAGGACACGCCCGGAGCTTGGGGACGCTCTGATGTGTGGATGGGGGTAAAAGACAAAAGAAAAAAAAACAAAAAAATAAAGAGCTCCAGTCTGCATTCGCACAAAAGAACAAATCATGACTGACTGAGAAGGAAGAAGAAAAGAACACAGACTACTACGACGACACCTCTATGCACTATATTAGTGCTTTCTTTAATTCTTATTTTTGCAGACTGGTTTTTAGTGTGTGTTTGTTTTTGTTGTTGTTTTTTCATGGTGATGCAGCTGACGTTTTCATCATGTGATGTATATGAATGTGTCCATGCAGGCCTGATCTTCATCTTCTACAAAAAAACAAAACAGATGACAGTTACTTCAGCCCAAGTCCTGACCTTTGACCCTTAGCCCAGTAGCCTGTACCCTCTAGCACCAGCACTCCCTTCCTTCCCTCATTAAAAGTATAAAAATTGGCCCCTTAGAATCGTTGTACTGCCGTTTACTGATGTGTACAGAACTTGTTTGCTCTGTACGGCTAAATGAAACCCTCTTCATTAGTTTTCGGGGATCATTTTCATCCTGATTTATCAAAACATCTCTTTTTTCTCCTTCCTCTCATAAACAGGAAGTAAAAGGAGAAGAGTACGTCATGTGTTCAGAAGCTGCTGACTGTCAAGCGGGTGCTTTTATCCACTTTTACCTCTATTTATTTATTTATTTATTCATTTATTTATTCATTTTGTGAGCTGCTTAATACTATTTAGGGTCGCGGGGAGGCTGGCGCCTATCTCAGCCAACTCTGGGCGAGGGCGGGGTACACCCTGAACAGCTCGTCAGGCCACCACAGGGCAACACACACACACAACCATTCACACTCGCACTTAGGGGTGATTTGGAACAGCCAGTAAGTCTACTGTACATGTCTTTGGAATGTGGGAGGAAACCAGAGTACCCAGTACAAGCACTGAGAGGGGAGGAGATGCGGACTCCATATAGGAATGCCTTCGCAGAGCCCGTGACTCGAACATAGGAGGCTGCGAGGCGGACATGCTAACCACTACACCACTACTGACAGGGATGAGGAAACGTACTGACTATATGACCTCCTGACAAAGTGAACCACAGCGGTCCAGACGCTTCCATTAAGAGGACCATTTCATAAAGTGCCAATATAGATCAAGCATAGCAAGTGTGAAAGCCCCAGCTTTAGTACGTGGCGAATAAATGTCCGGAAACCTAATATACAGTTTTGCCTCTGTGACCTTGAAAAGCCAGTCAAGGTCACTCACACACAAACTCATCCTAGCACTCATAGTAGTGAATCAGCATAACAAGTTTGAAAACCCCCGGCTTCAGCGCGCAGCAAGTAAATGTCCGAAAGCTAAAGTCTGACGGACAGATGGACGGAACCCATTCCTATCACTCGGGAGCTAAAAATATCCTGAAACTCATTCTGAAAAAAAAAGAGAAAGAATAAAGCTTTACTTCAAAGACTTTATTATGAATTAATCATTAATTCATTAATCAAAGCACGAAAACCCTGGATTAATAACTTGGATTCATTGTATATAGGAATTTAATTACTTTATTAATTTTATATAATTTCAGTAATTTAGTTATAGTTTTATTTATTTTAATTATTAATTCATAGTTTTAAAACACATTTATACATTTTCTAAGCCACTTAAACCAAATTAGGGTCGCAAGGAGGCTGGTGCACGTCTCAGCCGACTCTGGGCGAGGGCGGGGTACACCCTGAACAGCTCACCAGACCATCGCAGGGCCAACACACACACACAACCATTCACACTCACACTCACACCTAGGGGCGATTTGGAACAGCCAATCAGCCTACTGTGCATGTATTTGGACTGTAGGAGGAAACCGGAATACCCAGAGGAAGCCCAAACAACCACAAACAGACAAACAGAAAACACCCTCGCCGAGTCTGGGAATCGAGCCCACAACCTTCATTTAAAGTAACTTTAAGAAAAGTTTTGAAGGTCTGTAAGCAGCTGGTTATAATTTATTAAACACGATGATGTCATTAACAGGTACATGAACGACGTGCTCGCTACATCTTCATGTCTCCTTTCCTCTCATCACATCTTTTATTCATTCCTACCAGGTTTTCATTTCAGACGGGTGCACAGGTTTTCTTCTCCCTGCTGTTTTTATTCAGCTGTTTCTGATATAAATACCAATTAATAATTATATATATATATATATCAATGCTCATAAACAGCATTTAATTTAAACTTTAGGGTTATTTTCACATTATATCTTTTATCCCTTTTTGAAGTGAATATTGATTTCATGCATTAACCTTGAGATTTTATTTACAGTCGACTCCTATGATTTCACATCAACAGTTATCACCATGTGCGTCCCTATCGAGTCACCGTGAAAAAAACAAACAAACAAAAAACTGCCTGTAGTCACCTGGGAATGGCTGGGGCAGGGGTGGTGCAGTGGCTAAGGCTTTGGGCTGCTAATCTGAAGGTTGGTGGTTCAAGCCATGGTACCACAAAGCTGCCACTGTTGGGCCCTTGAGTAAGGCTCTTAATTCCCAGTTGCTCAGTTGTGAAAAAAAAAAAAAAAAGAATGTTAGTCTGGATAAGGTATCTGCCAAATACCATAAATATTTCCTGTGATCATGATAAATAAAAGGAAAGATGGATGTTTTTACATGCAACAGAGGTGCCAATATTTATGGTTTAGCCGTAGCATTAATAATTCATGAGCTGTTGTTATTCCCTTAAAAGTTTTCTGAAATCACTCTGAAATAGTCAAACACTTTAGTACATAAGTATATATATATATATATAAACATTGCCTTTCCAAAGAAAAAAAATCTTACACATTATAATATTTCCATGGAGGTCATTTATCTTTGATCACAGCATTGAATTCTCTATGGCACTGTTGCTCCGGTTGGTCCGGTCGAGGCTCAGCAACATTAATGTGGCAATAAAATGAAGCAGCTGATGATCTGAATGTAGTGAATGAGCAGATTATCACATCAATGCACTTTTTCTTCCCTGATGGCGCGGATATAAAATTGAGACTCAGATAATGAGCGAGTGGTTCAGGGAGCACGAGGGATCATTTTCACATGTGTATCGGCCCCCCAGTGTCCTGACCTTAACCCTATTGAGGGTTTTGGGGATGTGCTAGAGGAGACTTTATGGAGGGGTTCAGTTTTTCCCTCATCGATTCAAGACGTCGGGGAGAAATGAACCCGACACTGGATGGAAATAAATGTTCTGTTTGTTAAAACAATAGCATGATGGTTACATGCTGTGATCAAGGCTCCTCATGATAGTATTAGAGTGTGAGACTTGGGTTTTTTTTTTTTTTGGCTGAACAGTGTATTTATTAGCACTTCATTTATTTTTAAATCTTTTATTACTTTTATCAAATTCTCATGTCCTCCTATGGACTGGCGAACTGTCCAGGGTGTACTCTGCCCTCGCCCAGAGTCGGCTGAGATGGACGCCAGCCTCTCCGTGACCCTAATTAGGATTAAGCGCTTCAGGAAATGAATGAATAAATTCTCATAATAGAAGAAGAAAGTAATAAAATATAGCATTTATTTATTTATTAATTGGTTGATTGGTTAATTGATTGATTGCCCTAATCTGATTTTTTAGCTTGAGACAGCCCTAACGTTAATAAACATATATTGCGATAAAGGCAGAAAGTAGCTGCCTTCTCGCCTCACTGCTGGAATGAGCAGGTGTCCACTAACATACAGGTGTCTCAGAATGGAAAAACGTCTAATAATAAACAGGCGTCCCGTAATGGAAAGGTATCTTGTACCCAACATGTATCTCATAACAGACAGATGTTTTATAACAGACAGCTGTTTCATAATGGAAACGTATCTTGTAAAAAAAACAACAACAACAGGTGTTTCATAATAGACAGATGTTTTATAACAGAAAGGTTTTTCGTAATGGACAGGTGTCTTATAAGTGTTTTATAACCGACGGGTGTCTCGGAATGGAAATGTCTCATAATAAACAGGTGCTTTGTAATAAACAGGTGCTTTGTAATAAACAGGTGCTTTGTAATGGACAGGTATCTTGTAACAAACAGGTGTCTCATTACAGGCCGGTGTCTTGTGATTGACAGGTGTCTTGTACTGTAGGACTTTACACTGAAGGCATTTTCTCATGAACATTCAGGATAATATTTACTGTAACATGCACATCAGTACACTGTGTGACTAAACCAAAACATTAACCAGTTGACTAATAAATGGCTCGCTAATCATCTACCTATTATCTGTTTGATCTTATCCGTCAGGGTCACGGCAGAACCTCGAGTCAATCGGAAAAATTTAAAGACACATCCAACGAGAGGCGGGGTCACACCCTGAACAGGTCGCAAATCTTTTACAGGACTAACACAAAACCCAAACTAGCATTCACGGGTGTAACTTTCACACTGATGGAGGTTTAGAGTACAGAGATCTGAATGTCTTTGTACTGTGGAAGGAAACCGGAGTACTCAGAGGAAACATGCAAACCCCTGATAGAAATCCCCAGTCTACGACCAGGTTCGAACCCCAGACTTATTTGCTGCAAGGTGACAGTGATAACCACTGGGTCACTACGCAGTCCCTCACAAATCATATCAACAAGAATGGTATGTTCAGTGCTCAATAACTCTAAGCAAAAAAATGAAAAACCTAAATGTATATTTGAGATTTATGGGTAATATTTATCCTGATATCTGGGGAGAGTCGAAATCAACTTACGATACAGGAAATGCCTCATTAAACAATCCTTAAAACCTCACTGTCATGTTTCCATAGCGTGAAGCAACGTAGGAGCTCAACTTCTCCAGGATGGGATGCTAGTCCATCATAAGTTACCTTCCAGTATATTTTACTGGTACTCAATCATACAGCTGGGTGGACAGAGGCACACTTGTGGTTAAAACCTCACCCAGGGGTCTTAGTACAGTGGGGAGGTCTAACTGGGATTTGAACCCACAACCTCTCGATCATGAGCCCAGTACCCTAACCACTGGCCCCCATTTTTATATTGTACTAGCCTCTAATGCTAATGTTAATGTTACATCCGCTACAATACCACTTTCTCCAATCTGCTTATCCTGCTAATTTTTTACTGTCATTTTAGTAATAAAAATCCGCTCCAGGAGTTTCTTAGCATGACTAGCGCCTCTGATGTACAGATCTAAACGTGTGACATGTTTAACAAACACACAACAGGGATTCTCTAGTTAGGTACCACCAAGAAAACCATGACAACAGGCGATTTGGATACAGATAGGTCGCAAATACCTGCGGTAACAATGTTTTAACAATTAAGTGAGTACAGTATTTAAAATATGGGGAAAATGTAGCTGTACTGCCCAAAGCTGATTATTAATTTTCTGCACCATCCTGCAGCAAATCCAGAACACATGCTATGTATCAGAACTTGTCATTCCTCATGTGATATATCACAACATTCTTTATTCTACATTTTTAACATACAACGTAATAAATGTGAGCTGCTCCAGCATAATACAGAATAATTCTGAAGGTCGTGTTTTGAATAACAGCTAAAATGACATACCAGGACGAAAATGCGATATCACCGAAAATACATCCTTCAAAGCAAAATCCTCCACATGACCAAGTTCAAATATCCATAAACACAATCTCTCCATGATAAAATACTTGTGTAAGAAAGGGTTCCGTGTCCACGCTGTTGTAAAACAATAGAAATCTCCATTTATTTTACTGGTTTTCAATTGGCTTTTGTGGTTGCTCAGGGTATTTCCTTACTCTCCCTACTTACAGAATCCCAGAAGGATTCCACCAATCATATAACTCTAAACCAATGAGAAAAATCAGAACACACACGACTCGGAGTAAATAGAACTCATCTGTTGCTAGGAAGACGCGAGTACGATGGCTCTGATTGGTGGAGAGCCGGATTCATTTAGTGTTTGGATGTTGGGAAGTTTCAGATGCGGACGTTCAGAACCTGGTTCTGTAAATGTAATTAATATTTTCTCTAAAGTAGCATTTCCTGATTAGCCACAAAAAGAGTGATGGAACTCAGTCTATTTTCATTTATAATCATGTTTTATAGCTCATTCTGAAGCAGATTCAATCTCAGTATCTCATATTTCATACTAAATCCCTATTATATATGTTTTTCCTGCAACAATGGGTCATGTGATCAGTCCTGTGAACACAATATGCTAGCCACACCTACTACAGCTCATTTGAAAAATTACAGTTGGTGGCTAAAAAAATGTATTATTTCTAAATAAATAAATAAAATCTAGATATATATTTTTTATATAAGTTTTTTTTTCTTGTGGATTTGTTTTGAAGCAGCTATTTTGGGCATTTGCACCATTTTGTTTTTTTGTGCTCATGTGATATGAGCTGATATCCTAGCAGTAGGAGAGCCAATCAGAAAACTGGGTTGCTTATATCCAATGGGTGCGGGTTCATATTTTTTTCAGTGAATGAGGTTTGTTTTTATTATTATTATTATTATTATTATTATTATTATTATTGTTATTTTAATTATCATTATTGTTGTTATCATTATTATTATTATTATTATTGTTATTTTAATTATCATTATTGTTGTTGTTATTATTATTATTATTATTATTATTATTATTATTATTATTATTATTATTATTATGTGAATTTTAAAGATGTAGTTTTGTATTTTGCATGTTTTTATTTTATGAATAATTTATAAATATTCCTTAATTATAATTATAGTTTACAATACTTTTTTTTTTTATCATCCCAGGTTGCAGTGTCAATCTCTCTCTTCATGTATTTTAATTTTTAAATATTGTTTCCTAATGTTATGTAGAATATCATAAATTATAAACAATTACAACTTCATGATGTCATAAACAGGAAAATAAACACACATCACATGGATTAACAGTTTATCCACAGGTCTAACCCTCGTCTACCATGAACCTGTGCCTCCTGAACATCAGTGGACGACATTCAAATCCCTTTTATTTTTATCTAAATAATTCACTTATTTTTGATTGACAAAAAATAATGTCAATCAAAAATAAGTGAATTATACCCATTAAGAGCTTTTCTATAAAACTACTCGCGCATGTAAATTCACTTCACCTGACACGTTTTGTGTTGTTTAACATACATAGATAGCGAAGTGTCGAAACCTCTGGTAAGTCTGGTGGACTTCTTGTTTTGAAATATATCAACATTAATAAATGAGTCCATCACTGAAAGTACCTCAAAAACTGTACAGCATTTTGATGAATGTAATGAGTGTTCCTGTGGGTTCGAGGCCAGCTGACTCGATTCTGGTGGTATATATATATATATATATATATATATATATATATATATATATATATATATATATATATATATATATATATTGGCACCCTGTTGTAAGTATGCATGCTTTAAGTTTTGGTCTGATGTCATAAATTATTCCAAAAGTGGCCTTGCACTTCTCATTGCTTTGGTCTTTTATTTTCATCAGCGTTTTTATCCCTGAGTGTCCGGCGGTGGGTCTGTACCCAGTCTGCACTGTCCTATCCGCTGTCGTGACGGAAGGGGTTGTTTACTTTCAACTTTAGGGTTGTTTACTTTTAGGGTTTGTCCCTTTCAACTGAAGTGTTAAATATGCTCGACGCAGAACAAAGACTGCCTGAAATCTTTCTGTTTACACTGTACTTTCTGTTCCAACTGTGTGTACTTAAAGAGTCGAATGGAAATGATAAAGATAATAAATTGTGGTACTCTGTGGGAAAAAAGTGGGCGTGGTCATTACTCAAAAACATGGCAATAGAACCCCTTTAAATGCTGTCCATTATTTAAGAAATGGCGTACAGTGAACAGGCCGGTGTTGTGAAATAAACCCCCGACAAAGGGATGAAACCCTAATGCGTAGAGGAGGAAATCTCTCTGAAGGGGTTCATTTTATGATAATCACCAACTCGCTGTACATTATTTCACTGATTACACCACTGTGTGCTCAAGAAATCGATAATAAAATCAATAAAGCCTTGATTTAAAAAAGATTTTTTTTATTAAGTGTTTTTCAGTTCAATTCAATTCAATTTTATTTGTACTGCGCTTTTTACATTTAACATCTTAAAGAGAGAGCGAGCGAGAGAGCGAGAGAGATTGAGATTAACATGATTGCATTGCAGTCAACAAAAAAATTCCCACATGCTCAGTTTTAGATACCCCAAATCAGTTATTACCTCTTCCCCCCAAATCAGTTATTACCTCTTCCCCCCAAATCAGATATTACCTCTTCCCCCCAAATCAGATATTACCTCGTCCCCCCAAATCAGTTATTACCTCATCCCCCCGAAAGCAGATATTACCTCATCCCCCTGAATCAGATATAACCTCGTCCCCCCAAATCAGATCTTACCTCATCCCCCCAAATCAGATATTGTCTCTTCCCCC
>JAOUQZ010000047.1:746556-751556 GCA_028564935.1 Neosilurus hyrtlii
TCTCTCTCTCTCTCTCTCTCTCTCTCTCTCTCTCTCTCTCTCTCTCTCTCTCTCTCTCTCTCTCTCTCTCTTGTTTTCTTCAGATCTTGCCATTCATTCTTAGGTTCAAAATAGCGCGTGCTTGACAGTTACATCTTATTCGTCGTTTCCAGCAGGCTAAATTGGCATGTGGCATATTACTGCCACCAACAGGTCAGACTTGGTATATATTGGTTTCGAAACGATTTTAGGATATATATCCCTCCTCCATCCTCAGCTCGATATCCTCGTTCAGTGGCATCTCACAGAATGTTTTTTAACCCATCAGAATATCAGTTTTCTACTGTTCTACGGACCTGTTGCTTTTCGTGGAATTCTTGCAACACTGTACTATAATCACTTCCTTCTACTAACTGAAGCCATTTTCATTGTGTTGATGGAATCCATATCATTTGAACAGATCGATCATGCGGAAAAACTATCGTGGAACTCTTGTTCTCAGAAGACTGCACTCTATGGTCAGCGGTATGAAACTGCAAATGTCCACCTTCTCGTGCATCTAGCAGACAGTGTCAGGGCCCTTGGCCTGTTATGGAATCGTTCATGTTTCCATTTTGAAGATACGAATGGCTATTTGTTGAGGCTCATACATGGAACTCAAAATATACCTATGCAGGTGGTCCATGCAGTCAAACTTGTGCAGTCTATTCCTGTTATTTCACAAACCATAAAGCCAGGGAATGCCATAGCTGCAATTTACACACGGATGACTAAAGATGATAGTTTCTGTAAGGAAAACAATGATTTTTCTAGGACAGGGGTTTCCAAACTTATACGCAAAGGGCCGGGGTGGGTGCAGGTTTTTACTTCAACCAACCAGTAGCCACACCTTCCACCTGTGTGAGCCACTGATCTCAGAAAGTGATTGGATGGTATATTCTATTGTTTGCATGTGGCAACACCTGAAGCCAGCCTGGTGCCATCTTGGTGAGACCACTTTAATGTTATAATGTATAATAAGTTATACTCAGATAACATACAAAAAAGGTGAAGAAAATGGAAATACTTGCATCCAAGGTGTACATTTCATTTTAAAACATTTTAACAGCTCCATTTTGAGATTCTAAAGAATGGTGGTCTCACCAAGATGGCTGCCAGCTGGCTTCAAATTGGAACACTAATGTGAATTCCAGTGTTTTTTTCTTTCTTTCTTTCTTTTTTTTTTTTTTTAAATCAGTGATTGAAACAGGTGGAAGGTGTGGCTACTTCTTGGTTGAAAAGAAAACCTGCACCCACACTGGCCCTTTGCGGAAAAGATTGGACACCCCTGGTCTAGGACTAAATTATACTGAGTATTCAACTAGATGCAGTTCAACTGTCTACATTGGAAAGACGTGCTGGTCACTGCATCAATTTTAAAACAGTTAGGATCTTTCAAAGGGCTCAAGTTCAGAGAAATTATCTCACATCAATATATGGGAAAGGCAATAGAAGAAACAATTTTACAGCTGTTTTTTCTGGTGAAGGACAAACAAAGTATATACAGATTGATTTCTTCTTTAGCTCAGAACAATCATGTGCCAAATTTGCCCTTGTTCATGAATTCAAAGGTGCCGGTTTTTCTTTGCTGTAAGATAGTGTAACAAATGATACATGCAGTCATGTTGTTCCCCTGTTGGAAACCTCTGCCAGTACAGCAGTTTCCTTGGACTGTGTATTAAATAAAGTCGTTGACTTGACATCTATGCCTGGCATTGTGTTTGCAGCTCATTTCCCAAACACACTCGACAAGTTGTAACCCATTAAGCCCTGTCTATCTGTCTGTCCGTCTGTCTGTCTTTGTATCTGTCTGTCGGGCGGTCTGTCTATCTATCTATCTGTCGCTCACTTACTCTCTATCTATCTGTCTGTCTGTCTGTCTATAAGTGGAACTTATCCCCAGTTTTTGTAGCGTGAAGCAACTAGGGGTTCAACTCCTCCTGGATGGGTGGACAGAGGCACACTTGTGCTTAAGACCTTTGCCCAGGGGTCTTGGCATGGTGGGATTGTAACGGGGATTTGAACCCACAACCTCTCAATCATGAGCCCAGCACCCTAACCACTACACCACCCTCCCCACTATTTAATGTTGGGCTCTTTAGAGAGGCCCTCAGCCCTTTCGAGAGGCCCTCGGCTCTTTGGGTGCACTGTAACTTTTCTCAAACATGATTTATGTTGAATGCCGAATGTAAGTAAATATATGCATAAACGGCAGAGCGAGCCGTAGCACTACCAGAAAATTACACAGCCTGCAGTCTCCACCTCTTTTAAATCTGTCGCAAGGTGTGATTGAAAAAATAATTTGCGTGTAATTCTGTCCATCCGTTTTTCCCGATTCAATATCTCCCTCGCTTTATCCGTTTCTCCCAGGAGCTCATCCACCTGGCTCCTTAAATCCTCTCCAGCCAGGCAGAATGACTGAAGCTCTGTTTAATCGAATTCCTTTCATTAAAAACGTCATTTCAGTTTGAGGACCAG
Organism: Neosilurus hyrtlii; assembly: GCA_028564935.1. NCBI lineage: Eukaryota > Metazoa > Chordata > Actinopteri > Siluriformes > Plotosidae > Neosilurus > Neosilurus hyrtlii. Next base: position 749,053 of record JAOUQZ010000047.1, read on the forward strand.
TGGAATTTAAGCGATTTTGTCATCGGCGCCGAGGCAAGCTGAGAACGAATGGTGTGATCATGTCATGTCTAATTTGTCTGTTAAAGTCATTACACACTCCTGCAGGTTTTCGCGTGGATCTGAGCCTGTGAGACTCGTTCCAGGTCTAATTATGATTTATCCTTCAGCACCTGACAAATCACGTTAACAAACTTAAATGTGGTCAGAAAGGCTGGGAAGCCGAGCAGGAAGCTGTTCCATAAATATTCAGCGGATACTCGGGGATAAATTACCCCAGACAGAAGATGGATTTGTGCGGAGTAATATTTCACCTTTTACTGAGTTTAAAACTTACTGAGGGAAGCAGCTCACCAGTCCATCGCAAGTTCGACACCCACACGCGCACACACACGGCCCTACACACTCATATCCACACCAAGGGGCAATTTGGAGCAGCCAGTTAGCTGATGTGCATGTCTTTGGACTGTGGGAGGAAACCGGAGTACCCAGAGGAAACCCATTCAAAGAAAATTCAAACTTCATACAGAAACGCCTGTTTTTATTTTGTTTGTTATGCTGCTATAGTCAGTCATTCCGGAGTCCCTGCTTGCACTCAGCACTAATAAACTCTTCTTTTACACTTTATGAGTATACCTAACAACCTCTCTCCCTCCCTCTCTCTCTCTCTCTCTCTCTCGCTCTTGCCCTCTCTCTATTTTTTCTGAGATACACATGCTACTTCTAGGATTCCGGTGATCCTGATGTTCCTGATCCTTCTGCTTTCTGAGTCCTGTGGTCCATTCTGGTGTGCTGATGCTGGTTGGAGTTCTCATCTTAGAAGCCCCTCAATCCTGCTGATGATGTTCCATATGGGCGTAGATGTGCACTCGAAGACTGTGCAGATGACTTTTCACTGCTGGTGATATAAACTCTTTATACTAAAATGATTTAGGTCTACAATTCCCTAGACTTCATGTTAAACTATAATGAAGTTTCAGCTACAAGGATTGTATTTTTTATCTGGTTTCACTCAAATGAGGATGTGGGTTCCTCTCAAGGTTTCTTCCTTGTGTCGTCTGAGGGAGTTTTTCCTTCCACCATCACCTCGGGCTTGCTGTGAAGCGAGCGGAACAGCAACACTAACTGTGCTTTCCCACCTGGATGCTAAAACCAATCTTTGCTTGGGCTCCCAGAATTCCATGGACAACTTGATTTATGTGGTAGCGCATGTGTGGCATGATTATAGGAAGGTTGACAAAGCCACTTTGGTTGGCCATGGTGGCTTCCATGCAGGAATAAACCGACCTGGAGAGATGAACAAAACGCGTACAAGCGGACTATATAGACTTGGATTAACTGCCCCCACAGCGCTCCACTTCTGTATGAGAACTTCCAGTTTAACTATGTAAAGCTGCTGGGCGGCACGGTGGCGCAGTGGTTAGCACGTCCGCCTCACAGCAAGAGGGTCCTGGGTTTGATTCCCAGGCTCGGCGCGTTTCTGTGTGGACGTGTCCTCCCTGTGCTTGTGTGGATTTCCTCCGGGTATTTCGGTTTCCTCCCACAGTCCAAAAGCATGCACAGTAGGCTAATTGGTTGTTCCATATCGCCCCTAGGTGTGAGTGTGAATGGTTGTGTGTTTGATACCCTGCAATGGTGTTGCGAGCTGTTCGGGGTGTACTCCATCCTCGCTCAGAGTCGGCTGGGATGGGCGCCAGCCTCACCGCCACCCTAATTAGGATTCAGCGGCTTGGAAAATGAATGAATGAATGTAAAGCTGCTTTGCGACAATGTCGATTGGACCTTCTTGCGGTGACCTGGATGTGCTAACCACTACACCACCGTCCCACCTGTGACCTGAATCCAGAATTCCAATAAAAAAACTTTTAAAGGATGAAATTAAAATGTATTTCTTTATTTAAAATGAGGTAGAACCTACTGGAGTGCACTCCCCTACTCCTTGCAGTGTGTGTATGCGTGTTTATAGAAATAACGTAGCGAGCTGTGTCACACGTCTTACAGCACAGCTTCAGCCCACACAGGTCGGGAGTTAGTGCTGAGTACGGAGGAGTGTGTTTAGCGGTCTGAGAGAGCGTGGGAACTCTTGACTGTACTCACGGGAGCACGTGTTTCAGATTGTATTTCATTAGAAGTGGAATAGCATGGACATTATTAGGGTCACTGACATGTCCAAAGTGAAACATTTATTTGTGGTTGGATGGTACTGAGGTGAAGGGGTGAGCACGTCCGCTTCACAGCAAGCAGGTCCTGGGTTCGAGTCCCGGTCTTTCCTGGTGTTTCTGTGTAGAGTTAGCATGGCCTTCCCTTGCTTGCTTGCTCCGGTTTCAAGAGCTGATGATACTTCAGCGGTGAAGCGATTCGCATGTGTTGCGTGTCACTTACTGTCTAGACGCTGCTTTAGACTGTAATGATGTTGGTGCCTAACCGTGGCACAGGTGTCGGCTTGGTGGATGGCTATGTTGTGTTATTGCTAATCACACTGAAATGGATTTTTACAGCAGGTGATG
>JAOUQZ010000047.1:756556-758619 GCA_028564935.1 Neosilurus hyrtlii
CTGTCCCTGTTCCGACCCGGTCTAGGTCGAGCCGTAACATACGGGTTAATAAAATAAATCACAGCCGCTGTAATGTTGTGTTATTTTATTTATTTATTAATTTTTGGTGCTCACTTCTTCAGAAGCCGGCCACGCCAGAATAATACACAAAACCCACCTAACGTTACACAGTCGATCTAATTTTCTAACGCCATAAAGAAAAACAAAAAAAAGCACATTGGCTTCCCTCAATCCCTCGCCAACCCAAAACCAGGGGAAACGGTGGGCACCGGCTTCCTACTAAACACAGGACTATGAACACGTGAATATACAGTAGAGTACAGTGAAGATTCTACACCACCACTTTTGTGTTAAAGGGATCCTCATAAAAAAAAAAAAAAAAAAGTAAAAAATGACTTCTCTGTAATTTTTTGGTGAACAATGCTACTGTAGGTAACGAGAACCAAAAAGATCATTCCGACAAGAACGCTAAGGTAAAAGTATGGATAATAAACAAAAACACTGAAAATGCCAATTTTTTTTGAAAAATTGAAAGGTGTCGCAATTTTTTATTTATTTATTTTTTACTTTTGTATAGCATGAATGAACTTCAAACCATATGGAACAGTTTAGCAAGTGAAGAAATTAAAAAATGTGAACACTGTGCCTGAAAGGTTAAATGCTGTAATCAAAGTAAAGGGTGTTTACACTAGATATTTACAGTGACAGTGATGCAGTGATCATTCTACACTTAAAATGAAGATAAATCAGAAACTATTCAAGAATTTATTTCATGTAATATTGGATCATATTGATGAAAATAAGTAAACAAATAAAAATATATAGTAATAACAAAAATAACAGTCTCTTTTTTTGGGAAAAAAGTCAATATTTCGTGTGAACACCCTTTATTTTCATCAAAAAATTATAAAGAAGTAATTTTTTACTTTTTTTTATTAGAAGCCCTTTTAGACAAAAGTGGTGGCGTAGAATCTTCACTGCACTCTATTGTATCTACAAAAAAATAAAAAAATATATATATATATAGACAAAGTCAACAATCAGATTGGGGGAAACAACACAGACAGAGTCAGCGGCAGACACACCGTCGTACACGAGAAGACAGCACTAGAAATGAGAAAAATCAGCAAGGCGCGTGTTCACACACTGCAAATAACAGGAGGGGCGATTTGCACCTCGAGCTGTAATTTGGCTGCTGTTTTAAAACACTGCCGTAATTGTGCTCCACCAATCACCAACCAGGAGGCAGGGCGAAGTTCAAGGTCGTCCCTCTATGACATGAAAACCGGATTCAGTGCAGTGAGCTGGACCTACAGATGAGAGGAAACAAAATAGAGACAGAAATACAAACAGGGATGTAACAGTCCCTCTCTCCCTCCCTCCCTCTCTCTCTCTCTCTCTCTCTCTCTCTCTCTCTCTCTCTCTCTCTCTCTGTGTTGGAGCAGGTAAATCCACCCTGAATGTGGTGGGAGTGGGAAGTGGAGCAGGTATGAATAATGTGTTATAATAATATTTTATATAATAAGTCTATCAGTGTATGATCACGTGACACACACCTCCTCAGGTGAGATCGATCTGGAAATCCTCAGACAGCTGCACACTAAACACCCCGACGCCAGAGTGGAGAACGAGGTGGTGGAACCCAGTGGGAACATGCTGTATAAATATAAAGGTAACACACACTCACACACTCTGACATTAACGTTGTTTATCTGTGTCACTATATGTCTAACTAATAAACATCTTAAATAAAGTTTATTACAATGAGAGGTTGTATGCTGTAGGGATTAAGGTGTACGGTGAAGGGTTTAGGGTGTTTGTTGAAGAATTTAGGGTATATGCTGTAGGGATTAGGGTGTACGGTGAAGGGTTTAATGTATATACTGTAGGGATTAAGGTGTACGGTGAAGGGTTTAGGGTGTATGTTGAAGAATTTGGGGTGTATGCTGTAGGGATTAAGGTGTACGGTGAAGGGTTTATGGTGTATGTTGAAGAATTTAGGGTATATGCTGTAGGGATTAGGGTGTACGGTGAAGGGTTTAATGTATATACTGTAGGGATTA
>JAOUQZ010000047.1:774844-788859 GCA_028564935.1 Neosilurus hyrtlii
CCCCCCCGGGAATTGAACACAAACTTCTTGCTGTGAGCTGGACGTGCTAACCACTGCGCCAACGTATGAACTGATAATGGAATATAGAAGACAGACAGGATCTTCACTAGTGAATGAGGAGCTTTAACACATCAGGTGTTATTTCCAGCATCATCATCATCGTCATCATCATCATCATCATAGGGCGGCATGGTAGTGTAGTGGTTGGCGTCCCATTTTTGGTGAGTCCATTTCTGTGTGGAGTTTGCATGTTCTCACTGGGCTTGTGTGGGTTTCCACAGGGATCTCCAGTTTCCTCCCACAGTCAAAGGCATACACAGTAGGCTATGTGCGTTGAATGTGTGTTGGCCCTACGATGGCCTGGCAAGCTGTTCAAGGTGTACCCCGCCTTCACCCACTATTAGTGGACACAGGCTGCATCCTCCACATGAAGCTAATAGGATTAGCGAACAGTTCGGCGAATGAGTGAATGAGTGAATGAATGGATGACTATTATGCTTCATGATGCTGATTGGCTGTTTGTTCTTTGGCAGGAATTCGATGCCTGCTGATATCTGGAAAGGTATACTAATAATTTTAAGTTTTTTAAACAAAAGCAGATAAAAAAAATACCAATTAACTTTTTTAAACGCTTGTTTTTTTTACACAGTCCTGAACCTTTAAAAAAAAAAAAAGAGTCAACAATTATTTATTTGTGAAAAGAAACACAACCCACAACAATCTCACAAGGAGCTCTGGTTCCAGAATATGTCCAAATCCGTATATCTTTAAATGTTTATTTCTAGAAAGAATTGTCTCATATTTATAATGTAGAAATATAGAAATTCATTCATTTATTCATTCTCTAAGCTGCTTAAAGCTAATTGGGGTCACGGGGAGGCTAGCACCCATCTCAGCCGACTCTGGGTGAATGCGTGGAACACCGTGAACAGCTTACCAGGTCATCACAGGGCCAACACACGCACACCCAATCACACACACTCTCAGAAATGCCCAGAGCCTGGGAATCGAACCCGGGGTGTTCTTGCTGTGAGACGGATGTGCTAACCACCGTGCAGCCACATAATATAGAAATTAATAACTTAATATGTACAGTATAGTATTAAATTATTAAATATTTATCCTGTATACTCCACATCTGCAAAAAGAATTTAGCTCTCTCTCTCTCTCTCTCTCTCTCTCTGTCTCTCTCTCTCACACACACACACACACACGCACATGCACACTGAAGAGGCCACTACGTTAGACTTGAGACTCGAACTCAGTTACGTTCACATTAATCTCTGTTCCTCGTACGCTGCGAATTAAAACACGAGCGATATTTCAGATCCAGGATGTCGTTAACGTTAGCAGCTCTGATGATTTTCTTCCGGTAATGATCACACCAAGCCATTTATTCTAATCCTAATGGCCGTGCTGTGCTACGTCTAAAGCACACACTGATCTAAACTGTCACGCCGAATGTGATTAAGCTCCATGAAATCTTAATGCTAATGAAATGTTTCAAGCTAAATGGCTAAACGTGTTTTCCTTTATTATGAACAGTGTGTTTGTTGCCCCCCCCCCCATAGTATTGTGATGTGTTGTGTCAGCTACTCGACTCAGGTGATGCATGAGCCAATATGCACACTCAACATGGCACATCAGTAGGAAAATCGCTCTCCTCCAGAAATAGTAATAAAAATGGCCGCTAATCCTCGCCTCGTAAACCCGGCACAGGACGCCTGGGGTATTTCAAGAGATTTGGAAATGTCATGGTGCGTTTTTTTTTTCTCCAGATTTCACTGGTGCATCAGTGCCCTTGCTTTAATAGTGTGTGAAATAGCAGCCTGAAGAGCTGCCACGCCTCCAGCGCTAACCTTAAAAACACTCTCAGCACCATCATCACACACACACACACACACACACACACACACACACACCACTTATAATCACAAGTCCTGTCCTGTTATCAGCTCCACCAAGGGAGGAGGTTATGAGATGGTCATGTGTGTCTGTTTGTGTGTTTGTGACCACGACAACTAATCAAAGAATTTTCACCAAACTGGAACCAAAAGTGGGTTTTGAGCCAACGAAGATCTGATAAAATTCTGGCATGATACCGATCCAGATCTGAATGATTTTTAAACGTTGCATAAAAGGGCAAGGAGGGGCGGCTCAATGGAGTAGTGGTTAGTACATCCTCCTCACGGCAAGAAGGTTCTGGATTCAAGTCCCAAGCTTGGACAGGGAGTTTCTGTGTGGAGTTTGCATGTTCTCTCCATGCTTGCATGGGTTTCCTCCTGGTACACCTGTTACCTCCTACAGTCCAAAAACATGCACAGTAGGCTGATTGGCTGTTCCAAATCACCCCTAGGTGTGAGTGTGTTGGCCCTGTGATGGTCTCGTCAGCTGTTCAGGGTGTACCCCACCCTCACCCAGAGTCGGCTAAGATGGGCGGAAGCCTCCCTGCGACCCTAATTAGGATTACGTGGTTCAGGAACTGAGTGAGCGAGAAGGCACAAGGAGAATGAAATCACCCAGAATGCACTGCGAGAAAAACTACACAGCTCAAATATAATTGTGGTACAGGACTCAAGGGGCGGCGTAATTCTACATCATCTGTTATTAAGACCCATATAAAGATGAGACTGCTCTACCCTGGTGGAGGTCTGCGCTCTCGGAGTGCATTTCTAGTTTTAAATGTTTTCCATTTCATATTTTTATAAACAAAGGTTCAGACAATAGGGAGAAAAAAGAGCTGGGTGAAAACGGAGAGCTGCAGAGATGAAAAGACCAAACAGTGTCAGAACAATTTTTTTGACAATCTATTATTTGTTTCTTTCTTTCTTTCCTTCTCGCTTTTTCTTTCTTTCTCTCTCTCTCTTTTTCTTTCTCTCTCTCTCTCTCTTTCTTTCTTTCTTTTTTTCTTTTTCCTTCTCTGTTTCTTTCTTTCTTGTTCTCTCCTTTTTTTCTCTCTTTCTTGCTCTCTTTCTCTCTCTCGTTTCCTTCTTTCTCTTTCTCTCTTTTTCTTTCCCACTCTCTTTCTCTCTTTCTTCCCTTCTCTCTTTGTTTCTTTCTCTCTCTCTCTCTCTCTTTCTTTTTCTTTGTCTCTTTTGTTCCCTCTTTCTTTCTTTCTCTTTTTCTATTTCTTTCTTTTTTTTTTCTTTCTCTTTCTTTCCATTGTTTTTTCATTTTTTTCTTTCTTTTTAGCTTGCTCTCTCTCTCTCTCTCTCTTCCTCTCTCTCTCTCTCTCTCTCTCTCTCTCGTTCACTCTTACAGCATAATTTGTGTGTATGTAATATGTTTAAATAATACACAGACATAAATGACCATGAAATGCACAAAACTGGGTAATTTTATCCCACGGATTACTAGCGGAGTGTGAACCAATGGTCAGCAGCCGTTTTTTTTTTTTCTGAACGTGACGTGAACCCGTCAGGTGGGGTTGTTAAGCACAAGTGAACAAGCAGATCTATTCAGTCAGTGACATTTCAGGTGAATAAAAAAAATGTTCAAGAAGCAACTATGGGAGCAATTAGGAGGAAATGGGTGTAAATGGTTCCCTATTTGAACCAGAGAGGGAGGAGTCTCTTGTGGAGACAGTGAGAAGTCACATTGTTAGTGACTTAGAGATGAGCGTGACGGTAAACCTAAAATTTAACGTTTAAAGTGAACTTAAAGAGGCCGGCTTCTAAAAATTCCCCATAATAAACTATTAATGACCCCCTGACCCCTTCTGCTTAGTCTGTACAGAGAAACGTTTAGCTGTCCATTTAGACTCCCGGTGTGTTTCTTTCCCATCAACATTGACGTCAAGTGTAGTGTTGGTTTCCATGACGTGGTTTTTAGCTTCATGCTCAACCTTCATCTTTAAGGCAGACTTGGCTTTGAGCCAGTTTTTGTTATATCCAATTCTTGTCATGGATGATGGACCAAACTCTCCCTTAGGAACTTTTTTGAGGGGGTTTCCAACCAAGCAGAAATGTTGACTGGCCTCCCTGCAACACTGAGAGGGTCAACTTGCTTTGCTGCATAAGTAAGGATGTTTCTTTACCCCCCAGTCTCACATTACACTCACAGCCTTGCCCTGGGTGGTACTTTATCTCCCTGCTTCCCTTCAGGCTTCTCTTTTGGATGCTGTTTGCTAAGGACTCTCTTATATTTTGGGGAGAAGGGGATCTCAACCAGGCTGGAATTTACATTTACATTTACAGCATTTGGCAGACACTCTTATCCAGAGCGACTTACAATGATCATTTTTTTATACAGCTGAGGGTTTTGAGGGTTAAGGGCCTCGCTCAAGGGCCCGACAGTGGTGATAGTGGGGATTGAACCGCTGACCTTCGGAGCAGTAACCCATCGCCTTAACTGATTAAGCCACCACTGCCCTTGCTGTTGACCGCCCTCCCTGGGTGTGGATGTTTCTCTACCCCATGCCACACAGAGGATGCCATCACCGTTCATGGCCTTGGCCTGGGCATAACTCCATCTCCCTGCATCCCTTTGGGCATCCCCTTCAGACGCTGCTCTGCCTCTTTGCTCCACTTGGGATGTCAATTCCTCTTGCTCCTTCCAATAACTGTGTGGTGGACTTGCCTTGCCCTCTCTTGCTCTGTGGAGGATATTACACAACCCCTAACCTTAGTGAGAACATTATTCCCCCTTTTCTTAAGGTAGTCCTTAAACTGCTTTTTGTCGCTGCCTTGAAGGCCCCTCATAGTGGATATCTCTGCTCTCACTCTCTGCCTTGACCATCATGCTATCCATTAGCTATATGGAGGAGATTTTCGGCTTCTCCGCTCAGTGAAGGATGTCATGTCTCTGGCTCAGTGTGATAAGGGTACCGCTCTTCATTGACTCAAGGGCCTTTACAAATGGATAGACATTTTGCTTGGTTACCACAGACCCCCTCTTATAGCCACTTCAAGGGCTACATTTAAAATAAATAAATAAATAAAATACAAAAGTTAGGGGGTGGGGTTCTGCCATAGTGGCTCCGAAGAGTGGAGAACTCCACTACTCCATTGCAACACCAAAGGCACTGTTTTGGTGCACAACCACAACATGGCTGGTATGCTATCTACCTGCCCCCCTCTGGAGGTCACAGTGACTCCATGTATGCACAGACCTTGTGAGGTACATGCTCTGTGTCCTTGTTGCAGTTCATACCCAGCCCTGATTTCTGCCAATCGCTCTTCTGATTTTCAAATAGCTTTATTCTGCACAAAATACTTAATTTTGGATTTTGCTTAAGTTGTTTAGTTTTTTTTTAATAATATATGCAAATTGTCTGATCTATTGCTAACCTTTATTTATGAATGAATTATTTGAACTGTATTTGAATTGAGCCGCAGCATCCGCATGACATTTCCCCTCGTCTTCTAGCTTTATGGGTTGGAAGTGAGATATAAAAATGCCATCGGTACATGAACTTATCTCTTCTGAAAGTCTGTGTGTGAGAAGACCGCTGAGGTTCATTTAGAAAATCATGTGGAAACGTGATCCTTGCTTTACGCTTGGATACGTGTGTTGGTTCAGTTCTCCTCCGAGCCAAAGGAAAAACAGAGGGTGGAACAGTGAACTTCTTTCTTCCTTCTGCTCCACAGCCCAGCAGCAGGACATTGAGTGCTGTTCTTAAGGTTAATTAGAAAAATTATCTCATCAGCCAAGAAGATCTCCCCCCCTTCACTCTCTCGCTCTCTTCTTCTCTCTCTCGCCACATCTCTCCCCCCCCCTCTCTCTTCCTGAGCAGGCACGCTGCTGTTCTCTAGTCTGTTCTTTAGCCTCCTGTCATTTGTCTCTGTCTAAGTCCATCATGGCTTCAGTTCTCTCTCTGTTTCTCTTCTCTCTCTCTCCATCTTTCAATCTATCTCTCTCTCTTCTCTCTCCTGCCAGCTCTCTTTAGTTCTTTCTCTTGCTCTTTATTCTCCTCAGTGAGCGTGCTACTCACAGGATAGCAGATTAAATGAGGCAGAACATCCTTCACTCACTCTTTCTTTCTCTGACTCTCTCTCTCTCTTTCTCTTTCTCTCCTCCAGCCATACTGAACCTCACTTCTTTTATTCCAGCTCTCTGTCTCTCTCCATTTCTCTTCCTCAAGCGATCACAGACATATTTGCCCTCTCTCTCTCTCTCTCTCTCTCTCTCGCTCTCTGTCTCTCTTCTCTGCGAGTGGATGATATAAAGAAGAGCACTTGATTTTTTCTGATGTCTGAAACCCCTGAGCTGCTCTGATGAAGCAGAGCAGACAGTTTACATTCCACTTTTAAGCAGTGCAGATACAGAAATCCCATTATTATAGAAGGAGATAACAAAGAAAAACGGACATGTACGAATATTTTGTTTGCGTTGGTGCCTCTTGAAAAGAATAACAATTCCCCATATCTCACCTTGACACTCCACGGTTTATATAATAAATGCATTCTTCAGGGTGAGTAAATATCACTGGTTTCATCCACCTGTTTCCCCACAACAACTCAGACATTCGGATGGATATCCACTCATAAGGTCAACCGTCTCCCAAAGCACAGCATCACGTCTCGCCTCCGGTGCTTCACTTAGGACTTAATTCCGAGATCGGCACTGACATTCCAGAAATTTGATTAGATAATGTGATTTTTAAATGGCCAGAATCATTAGTCAATTAGAGATAAGTCAAAAGCCAAGACCAAGTGTGTGAAGATTTAATACTGAAACACAAAAAATAAATCATGCAACCATCAGTGGATAAATAGAACTATAAATACTGATCACATCAAACCAATGTTTTCATTCATTTGCCAAACCACTGAATCCTAATAAGGTAGCAGGGACGCTGGAGCCTATCTCAACCAACTCTGGGTGAAGGTGGGGTACACCGTGAACTGCTCGCAAGTCCAACACACACAACCATTCACACTCACTCTTACACCTAGGGGCAGTTTAAAACAGCCTAATTATTCTAATATGCATGTCTTTGGACTGCCGGAGGAAACAGGAGTACCCAGAGGAAACCCCCACATGCACAGGGAGAACACAGACACACATAAACGCCCTCACCAAGCCCAGGACTCGAACCCAGAACCTTCTTGCTGTGAGGCGGATGTACTAACCAATACGACACCACCATGGTCAACATTCCTAAATTCTGTGTAGTCCACAGTTCTTTTTTTATAAACTGTATTAATCCTGCACGAGGAAATTATTACCCATCCAAAGTGAGCACACACACACACACACACACACACACACACACACACACACACACACACACACAGTGGGCCCCAGTGCAATGCCTGGAGAGCAGTTGGGGGTTAGGTACCTTGCTCAAGGCCACCTCAGCCATGAATGTGGAGGGAGGAAGGGAAGGTGCAGCTCACTCCCCACCCACTACACATTTTTTCCTGCTGGTTTAGGAATCAAACCAGCAACCTTTAGGTTCCAAATCCGCTTCTCTAACCATTCTCTTAGATTAGCGCTCAGCAGTAAAATAAAGGGGAAAAACCTTGAAAGTAACATACAGCCTTCACTGAGCTTATAATATGACAGAAGAAATCCAAATCATTTTTGATGCGTCGAAGCGAAATGTAAAAATCTTCGCCTGCCTGTCCTCACAGCTTCTCGTGCCTGGCATCTACCTTTTCTACATTTCTGTCTCAGAAGGTTTTGCCTCTTCACTCTTCTTTGTGCTTTTTCAGCAGCACTATTATTAACACATCTCAAAATGAGCTCGAATTGTCATGAAACCCACGACACACAAACACACAGCTTTGTTATTGCTGTTGTATGCCGTGCCAAAGTGACGTCACGATAACAGTTGGCTTACATCACCTCAGCATTCCCATTGTTGGTCCAAATGAAAAAAAAAAAAAAGGTGAGTTTAATTCTGGGAGGAGTCCCTAGTTCCTTTCAAAACATCCTGAAAGCTGCTAGAGGATTCCTCCACCATGTCTGAATCAATACTTATGTTAAAATCGAATCATCTGATGAATAAGTACATAATTTCCATGGTAAACCAATAAAAATGCCTTTTGCAACCACTTCAGAGTAAAATAACTTTTTCCTACCTTTACCATTGCCATGAAAGCCGGGTTCTGATTGGCCTTCGCTTATTTCACGCCCCTTTTATAAAGGCATAGATAATCTGCTGTATCTAAAAATACCACAGTGTATCTTCTGACTGCTTATGTGTTTAATGGTAACACGACTTGATGGGTCTTTTAGTTACTCATTTGACAATCCTACCTTGTTTCTGCAGCTTTCTAGACTCACTACATTTCCCAGCAACCCTTGCACCACTTCCAGTCACATGACCTTAAACACATGACTCTGTCACATGTGCACAATACCTTGGTCCTATCCTACTAATTACCTGCACTACATTAGGTGTAATTCTCTTAACCCTTATTTTCTATGTCTTCACAACTCTATCCTTACTTGAACTGGAAGTTCTTCTGATCTACCATCGTTGCTGTCCGTTACAGTTCTCTTATTTGTGCTTCGAGAAGCGAGGATTGGGAAGCAAAGACAAAGGATTGAGCAGCAATAGGCAGGGATACACAAGAGCAGCCGTCCTGGAAGAGCTGCATGCCAATGTATAAATAATTCACCCTAAGACGCAAAGATGAGATGCAATTGAGGAAAACAAGGGAGCAATTTTAAGGTTTTGAAAAGCACACCTCAGGTCTCTGTTTCTGTGATTTTATTACTAGGTGCTGTGTTTATTTCTGTCACTTTGTGTCTCAGCTCTTGGCTCATGTTTCTTCTTTTTGTTTGCTTTGTTAACTCTCTGTTGTGCTTTCTGGTTCTGGGTTTTCTTAGTTATACTTTAATATACTTTATTCATTAAAGTTTGATAATTGAGGGGGGCCCAAACTTAATAAAAGCTTGTATGCCTAGTTTATGTTCGTACCCATCAAAACACAATATTCTTTATAAATCCTTCATTAAACAAATAAAAATGAGTAATAAATCCTCACACAAGGGGGAGCCATATACTGCCAAACGTGAGACGTAACTGACAGTGAAGAAACGGTTAACATGGAAATGTAATGCATTAAATACACTAAGGTATATACCATGAGTTTATGTAAACAAGCAGATGTCTTGCGGCGTGGTGGAGCAGTGGTTAGCATGTCTCCCTCTCAGCAATAAGGTCCTGGGTTTGAGTACCATGCTTGCATGGGTTTCCTCCAAGTACTCTGGTTTCCGCTAGTTAGTAAGTAATGTTTATATCCGATTTGTTAGTTTAATATCTGTATACTCTTATTTTTGTCGTTATTTTGCCTTATTGGAACTTACGTGTCCACAGCCTATTCTTGATATTTCACTCTCTTGCTAGAGTGAAACGGACTACAAATAGCAATATTTTCAAACAGGCTAACGCAAATTATTGCCCGCATTTTAGCAGATTGCAACCTTGTAGATGTAAATAAAAATCACCTGATGATAAAAAAATATACAGGAGGGTTTGATCCATATAATAATGCACCTTTAGAATAGGTACACAATAAAACACTGTGTCATGCTGATATAGTAAAATAATTGTCCGGTGTTGAATCAGCACACGCTGTCGATGATGTACCGTCTCATCATTACCTCATTCTGCAAAGTCCTAACTCTCCTTATCACCCTCATAAATGGCATTTATGAGCAGCAGTTTTGACAGACTTGCATTCGATCATTTAAACAGCACTGTCGACTTCACAGAAAGCACCGTGATTTGAAAACTTGGAGCCATTAACGGCAGGTCACAGGCAACCTCAGAAACCTGAATCTTCTGATTCATAATATAAGTTGAGACGGTATATTGAAACTAAGGGTGCAGTGACCTGGATTACACTCTACAACAGCACACTTTCTTACAATATGAGTGATGAAGTGTTTCAGGTTTTATTTTATCTCATTATTCCTTAACAGATTTTGAGTTGCGTAACAGTATGAGGTCATTGGAGACAGGTTTAGGACTGCAGGCAGGCTGGTCCAGCACCTGTACACTCTTCTTCCACAGCCACGGCTTTATGCCTTAATGCCTTTGGCAATCATAGTAGAAAAGTGGCTTTGGGACCGAAAAGTTGCTGGTTTGATTCCCAAACCAGCAGGAAAAATAAGTGGCAGTGGGGGGAGTGAGCTGCACCTTCCCTTCCTCCACCTTCATGGCTGAAGTGCACTTGAGCAAGGCACCAAACCCCCAACTGCTCTCCGGGCTCCCCAATGTGTTTCAGCCCACTGCTCCGAGTGTGTGTGCTTACTGATGTGTGTGGGATGGGTTAAATGCAGAGGCAATAATTTCCCTTGTGGGATTAATACAGTAAAGCAAAATAAAAGCGAAAAATAAATAAATAAATAAATAAATAATGGGTCCAGAATGCGGTTTTGAGTCTTGTTTAAATAAACATGTGTATTCCTGGAAAAGATGTTGTTCCAAAATCTCAGGGTTGTTTTCTGCATTAGTGCACAACTGAGTGCCTGATTTAAATTACCTTCAACAAGGACACAGAAACAAACCTATTCTATCACACACCCTGGATTTTGGACTTGTTAGAGTTAACAGTCAGAACAGTCTTTTTCTGGACTTTTTGTTCTGGAGCACAAGGCATCCAATTCCTTTGTGGACATTTATCTGAACCCGATGCATATTTCCATTGTGTGATGGTCCCAGATGCTTCAGAGCCCAGAAAAGTCGATAGTGCTTAAGGATGGAGTTAACATAAAGCTTCCTCTCACACAATTAAGTTTTATCTGGTGTTTATGAATGTAACTTCATATTGTTCTAATTTTGTGATAATGGTTTCCAAAGTAATCCAGTGTAAGGCTGGGCGTTATATCCATAAATGATCATATCAGCTTTCATATCATAAAGAATTATTTAGTTTTGGAGGATCATATATCCTCTTATTTACTAAGTGGTTATTATTCCAAGTGAGTAATGCATGAATGAAACCCCAGTGTTTTATGGCACTTGAAGAAGCTGGCATAATCATTTACAAATGGAAAAAATAACCATAAATATCTCATGCTAGTTATTTTTTTCTTGTGTTTTCATGTAACATATACTACATAGGCCCTGCGATGGCCTGGCGAGCTGTCCAGGGTGTACCTTGCCCTCACCTAGAGTTGGCTGAGATGGGTGCCAGCCTCCCTGCGACCCTAATTAGGATTAAGCGGTTCAAAGAATGAATGAATGAATGAATGAATATATACATATAAATCATAAAAAAAACACTTTTCTTACATTTCTAAATATTATAAAACTCTCAATTAGTTTAAAATTTTTTTTAAAAAACTGTTACGCTTTCAACCTGCCACTGTCATGGTTAGTTTTGTTGGTTAGTTCTGTCATGGTTTTAGTTTGCTCAATATACTCAAACTATAAATAAGTTACACTATTATCTTACACACTTAAGTTCTGCACGCAAAGTTCACCTGACCTGCCTATGTCATGGTTAAATGTAGTTCATGTAGTGTCTATACTTTGGTAGGTGGATCCATCGTGGGGAAGAGGGAGTGGAGCTGGAAGGCAAAGCTCTCAATTTACCAGTTAATATAAGTTCCTACCCTCACCTGTGGTCACGAGCTTTGGGTAGTGACTGAAAGAACAAGATCATGAATACAAGCGGCTGAAATGAGCTTCCTTCGCAGGGTGGCGGGTCACTTCCTTAGAGATAGGGTGAGAAGTTCTGTCATCCGGGAGGAGCTCGGAGTAGAACCGCTGCTCCTCCACGTTGAGAGGAGCCAGGTGAGGTGGCTCGGGCATCTGATTAAAATGCCTCCTGAACGCCTCCCTGGTGTGGTGTTTCGGGCATGTCCGACCGGGAAGAGACCCAGAACACGCTGGAGGGACTACGTCTCTCAGCTGGTCTGGGAATGCCTCGGTGTCCCCCCCAGAAGAGCTGGAGGTAGTGGTTGGCGAGAGGGACATATGGACCTCACTGTTTAGGCTGCTGCCCCCAAACCCAACCCCGGATCAAGTGGAAGAAGATGATGATGATGATGATGTACTAAAACAAAGTGGTTAGCACATCTGCCTCACAGCAAGAAGGCTTGGGTTCGATTGCCGGGCCCAGGTCGTTTCTGTGTGGAGTTTGGATTTATTCCTTGTGCTTGTTTGTGTTTCCTTCGGGTACTCCGGTTTCCTCCAACAGTCCAAAAACATGCACAGTAGGCTAATTGGCTCACCGCTAGATTTGACAGTGAGTGTGAATGGTTGTATGTGCGTTGCCCTTTGATGGCCTGGCGAGCTGTTCAGGGTGTACTTCGCCTTTGCCCAGAGTCGGCTGAGATGGGTGCCAGCCTCCCCACAACCCCAATTATTATTAAGTTGTTTAGAAAATGAGCGAATGAATGAAGTACAGTGGCATCTCTTGGAAATAAAATGGAATCGGATCCACAATGTCTTTCTGAGAACTTTCCTCCTGTATGCGAGTGTTGACTCCAGCACCGACCGCCATGATATTAATAACATCACCATCTTTTTTATTTCTCCTGAAATTGTTGTAATATAAGAGGAATAATGCCACATTCTAAATACTGAAATGTTTATCTATGCCTTAATGATTATTTCTGACCTTCCAGTCACAGCGCTTGCTCCTTTACAATGCATTTGAAATTCACCAGCCACACACTTTTATGTTCATAATCAACCCTACTGGAGTCAGGATCGTACTTCCCATTCAACTTTTGTGCGAGCAAATCGTGCAGAATAAAACCCAGAGTGACGTAAAATGTCATTCTGTTTCCGAGAGAATTATACTCACGCTCTCTCTGGCTCTGACCATCGTAAATATCAGCCAGCGTGACCCTCAGAATCATGACCTCATCATTAATATGAGACGACAGCGTGATGGATCTGAGCATTGTTCCAGCAGTGCGTCTCCATGCTGACTCCAGCCTTGGCTCGTATATCAACCACTCCAGTCCCGGCACTTTTAAGGGCTTCACGCTGAAAAAGAACTGAACCAAAAAGCAGTATTTTAAATCTGATGGTGGGAGTGTGGGATTAGTGCTGTTCTGGCAGAGTTCGGCTCGTTTCTTTAACGATAGACCCCCTCAGTCGGGCGTAAAACCTTCTTTATTATTTGGGGAATTATCTTTCCTGGTTTTTATGATGAATTTCAGACTTCAGTGGAGGTTCGCTTAGTATAACCCAACTAATTCCTGCTAACTGGATTCATACGAAACTTTATAATACTAATAATACAGCATATTACACGTCTGGTCTGATTTTCTTATTGCACAATATTCTCCAAGTCCTTCTCTCTCTCTCTTGATCTCTCTCTGTCCCCTCCTCTCTCTCTCTCTCTCTCTCTCTCTCTCTCTCTCTCTCTCTCAGTCCCTCCTCTCTTTATCTCTCTCAGTCCTATCTTCTCTCTCTTTCTCTTTCTTTGTCCCCTTATCTCACTCTTCCTTTATCTTACTTTCTCTCTCCTTTCACCCCCCCCTCCTCTCTCTGTCCCCTACTCTCTCTTTCTCTCTCTCTTTCTCTCTCTCAGTCCCCTCCTCTCTCTCTTTATCTCTCTCAGTCCTATCTTCTCTCTCTTTATCTCACTCACTCTATTTATGTCTATCTCTCTCTGTCCCCTCCTCTCTCTCTCTCTCTCTCTCTCTCTCTCTCTCTTTATCTCTCAGTCCTCTCTTCTCTGTATTTATCTCGTTCACTCTATTTATCTCTATCTCTCTGTCCCTTTCTCTCTCTTTCTCTCTCTCTCCCTCTCTCTCTCTCTATCTATATCTCTCTCTGTCACTTCATCTCTCTCTCTCTGTCCTCCCTCTTTCTCCTCTCTCTCTCATTCTATCTCTCCCTCTTTTTCTTTGTCCCCTTTTCTCACTCTTCCTTTATCTTACTTTCTCTCTCCTTTCACCCCCCCTCCTCTCTCTGTCTCCTCCTCTCTCTCTTTCTCTATCTCTCTGACTCTCCCTCTGTCCTTTTCATTTGGGTAAAACTGTAAAAATACAAACCATATAAGAAAAAAATAATTTCAGTCCAACATGTAGTCCGGTTGGTTTTACCACAACTGTAAGTCCTAAATAACTGCAGCAAGAGAGTTTATATCACC
>JAOUQZ010000047.1:788959-799445 GCA_028564935.1 Neosilurus hyrtlii
CATTTTCGTTCTAATTTACGGGTGTTCTGTTTAAGTGTGCGTGTATCGTCGTTATACCAGGGTGCTAATTTTTTCTCATTCATTTATTCATTTTCTTAAACCACTTAATTCTAATTAGGGTCGTGGGCCCATCTCAGCCGACTCTGGGTGAGGACAGAGTAGATAAAGAGAGAGATGTCTCTCTTTCTCTCTCCCTCTGTCTCTTTCTCTGTCTCTCTGACTCTCTTTCTCTGTTCCTTCCCCTCCTCTCTCTTGCTTTATCTCTTTCTCTCTCTGTCCCCTCCCCTCTCTCTCTCTCTCTCTCTCTTTCTCTCTCTCTCTCTCTGCCCCCCTCCTCTCTTTATCTTTCTGCCTCTCTCTCTCTCTCTCTCTCTCTCTGTCCCCTTCTCTCTCACCTTCTCTCTCTCTCTCTTTCTCTCTCTCTCTCTCTCTCTCTCTGTCCCCTTCTCTCTCACCTTCTCTCTCTCTCTCTCTCTCTCTCTCTCTCTCTCTTTCCATCTCTCTCTTTCTGTCACCTCCTCTCTGCCTCTCTCTCTTTCTCTCTGTTCCCCGTCTCTCTTTCTCTCTCTCTGCCTCTCTCACCTTCTCTCTCTCTCTCTCTCTCTCACACAATCTCTCTCTGTCTGTCTCTCTCTCTCTCTCTCTCTTTCTCTCTCTCAGGTCTTGCCTGTAGTGATTCATCATGTTTCCAGGATCATTAACTTCCTGTTGGAACAACTGACACAGAGAAAGTTAAAGGCAGGTGATTCGTCCATTTCAGTTCCATATTCACTATTCTTCTTCTTCTTCTCCTTCTTCTTCTTTTTCTTCTTCTTTTCCACTATAAATGTTTTTATTGGGCTTCAAAATGTAAAGATTCTGAGCATTTATTGTGCTGGAGGTATTTCCATTTAATGGCATATTAAGGGGCGGCACTTTGGCATAATGATCAGTACATCCTCCTCACAGCGCAAAGGTCATACGTTTGAGTCCTGGGATTGGTGAGAGTGTCCCAACATTTGGAGTTTGCATGTTCTCCGCATGTTTGTGTGGGTTTCCTCGAGGTTTTCCATACGTCTCTTCTTACATTCCAGTAACATGCACATTAGGCTAATTGGCTGGTTCAGATTGCCCCTATGTATGAGTGTGAGTATGAATGGTTGTGTGCTCAAAGTCGGATGAGATCCCGCGACCCGAGTGTAATACAGCAGTTCGGAAAATGAATGAATGTATATTAAGGAATATAATGCCATGCCCAGTTCGATAAGCCTTAACCACTATTCACGTAGCAATATTTCTATATACTATTAACTGTATAGCCCTAAACACTTAAACATATATCTGTAACTCCTAACTCCTAATCTGCATGGCCTGAAACCCTTAACCACATTCACAGTATTGTGGAATTAAGACATTAATAGTCACCGTCTCTCACAATAACACATACACACAAGAGCACAGTGTTAAGCCCTGGTCACATACATCACACAACAGGTACACGGCAGAAAATTGGGCAAAATCCGATCTCTCCATTTCCAATTGGCTCCATACTGTGCAAAAGGATTTTAGCCTCTCTAGTTGCACCTTGTCATGGTCCCGCTCCCACATCTGTCTGCTCGTCATCTCTGATATTTATGATCACTCCACATTGAGCCTTCATTTAAAAGTAAAAAAAAATTAAACCTGTGTGCATGGGATTTTTTAAAAAATTAATACATTTATTCATTCATTCATTTTCTGAGCTACTTAATCCTCATTAGGGTTGCGGAGAGGCTGGAGCCCATCTCAGCCGACTCTGGGCGAGGGCAGGGTACACCATGAAAAGCCCATTGCAGGGCAACACACACAGCCATTCACATTCACATTCACACCTAGGGTTGATTTGGAACAGCCAATCAGCCTACTGTGCATGTTTTTCGACTATGGGAGGAAACCGGAGTACCCGGAGTAAACCCACACAAGCACAAGGAGAGCAAGCAAACTCCACACAGAAACGCCCTGAGCCCAGGAATTGAACCCAGGACCTTCTTGCTGTGAGGTGAACATGCTAATCACTGTACTGCACAATAAATTCCCTTTCAACACACACAACCAATCACACTCGCACCTAGGGGTGATTTGGAACAGCTAATTAGCCTAACGTGTATGTCCTTGCACTGTGGAAGGAAACCAGAGTCCCCAGAGGAAACCCATGCAAGCATGGAGAGCATATGCAAACTCCACATAGAAATTGACTTGAACCCAGGACCTTCTTGCTGTGAGATGGATGTGCTAAGTACTATTAGGTTCAAAACTACTACTACTACTTCAAAACTATTTCTCTGCATTTTGATTGGTTGGTGTGTCACATGCTTCCATCGTGGGTTTTGTCTTTAAATTCAGTGAATCAGCAACCAAAAAAAAAAAAGAACATCAACTGATTGACGGGTCATTTCATGTCATGTCATTTTCTGAACCGCTTAATCCTAATTAGGGTCGCGGGGAGGCTGGCACCCATCTCAGCTGACTCCGGGCGAGGGCAGAGTACACCCTGGACAGCTCGCCAGGCCATCACAGGAGTCATTTCATAAAATGTCAATTTTATTTGTCTTGTGATGGAAAGCCCAGGAAAGCCAATGCATTAAAGCCAATGGGAAACCCATGAGACCTACAACAGCACTAGGTTCAGTCGTATGACGGCCGTATGTCAACCAAATATCACAGGAACATCAACAGTCGTATCACTTCTGTATGAACATCATATAACTTATCTTACACACCTGACCTATTTTCTTCACAACAGTCGCAAACACTTTTAAAGTGTACCTGTGGTGAATTAGCATTACAAGCCCTTTAAAAAGATCACGTATAGCATCAACAACATTAGAAACCATCCAGCAACATCAGGCCATGCCCCTTGAGAAAGTATGTGTGAGTGTTACGACTCTAGGCGTGCTCAGAGACATGTTCACTTTCTAATAGGCTGTTCCAGCCTGGTAGTGATGTGAACACATGATGGTCCAGTGCTGAGCTGCACAAACAACAAGCGCAGAAATCACGGAAAACATTTCTTTTTGTTCCCAAACCGACTGACGACAGGAAAGCTGATTCGGCAAAACGTTAGCTGCGTAAGCCGTTCTGGATTCACGCTCATCTGTGGAAGCGTTCTCGTCCTCAGAGTCACTAGAATGTAACGTCTCCACAAGAGACTCCTCCCTCTCTGGTTTAATAGGTAACCTTTTACACCCATTTCCTCCAAATTGCTTCTTGAACACATTTATCAGCTCTACATTGGCATATTGTGAAATGGTCCTTTCAGCGGGAGCGTCTGGACCCCTGCTGTCTATTTTTACCACATAAAATGTCACTCGGTGAATATAGACCTGCTTGTTTACTTGTGCTGGATAACCCCGCCCAATGTGTTCACATCACTTCCAGGACTGTTTAACCATTGGTTCGGCCCTCGCTCGTAATCCGCGAGATAAAATTACCCAGTTTTGTGTGTTTTATGCTCACTTATGTTTAAATCCACCTTACCCAAACCTACACCAGTCTCTTTTAAATTCTTACAGAAAAAAACCTGTCTTGTTTGTGAAAGAGGCTTTACATGCATCACTGTGCTACATTATTTAATTCATATAAATATGATCAGAGATCAACATGTATCTTATGTATAGGTTTAAATCTGCACTGTGGATAATTTCTTGGCTGTTGTTTATATATAATTTGACTCCACGTCATGTTTAGTCAGGGTGTATCTCTGTGGATAACTACTCGTTAAGAGCTCAGCATGGACCTGAGCGGCGTTTACACATCAGAAGCTCGAAATTGCTGTGATTCCGACATGATGCGAGCATGGGATTATCACTGAGTTCCATTTATTCGGTAGTGGTACAGCACTTCAACTCTCACATTCATCACACTAATCACATCTGCTCAATGAATTAAAAAATAAAAGATGATGGATGAGAGATTCGATTAGAAGGAACGTTTAAAATAAAATACAAGCACAACATTCATCAAAAGGCTTTCAACAGCAAACTGAAGGGGAAAGACTTCTAAAAGATCGAATTACTGACTCACTGAGGGACTGAATCATTTAACCCCATCACACTCAGCCACGTCCTGACTACCACCTCAGAAAATGATATGGAAGCAGTAGGAGCTTGTACTGTGTGGTAGAAACGCAGTAGAACCGGATAATGACATGGTGCCGACTCTATGGACACGGAGGATTCCAATGAACTTCGGAAACATAGCGCAGACGTGGTGGAATCAGGATGCAGGCCAAACTTAATAAGGACACAGTACCAACAGTGTTGATGTAGTAACGACGTAAAACCTAGCACAGACTTTGGTGTCGTACAAGTATGGCTTGGACTTGTTACACATGAATGTGGACACAATAAGACCTTCAAAACGAATGAAAAAGCGCAGAGTGTGGTGCAGTATTTATAAGGACTGGACAGACGCGCTGGGAATGTAGTAAGTGTGTGGTGAGCTCTGAAGAGTCGTAGTAAGAACCCAGTGAGTGTTCATGGGCGAGGACTCAGTAAGAACCAGGCATGGATGTAGTATAAATTTAAAACTGCACATTATTTTATTTTGAGACCACCCCACTCCCCCACCACGTTCATGGAAATTAAAAGAACATAGTATGCGCTTAGCATAGCTTAGCATAGAATGTGAAGGGGGTGTTAAAGGTGATGATTGGCTGAAAAATGTTTAGTCTAAATGTGAATGGTTGAATGTTTGACATATTTATCGAGTGAATGAATGAGTGATACTGCATTTTATTAGCTCTTGTGTGAGCTACACAGAAGGTACTGTGATTTTTGTTCCGTTTGTTTGTGTGTGTTTGTCTGTCCGCAGTCCACGAGTGCTTGTTCAGTCCTAGTAAGTTATTACCTTTCGCCTGAGCTAAATATTCATTCATTTATTAATTGATTCATTTTCTACGCCGCTTATTCCAAATTAGTGTCGCGGTGAGGCTGGCACCCTTCTCAGCCGACTCTGAGACTCTGAGTACACCCTGAACATCAAAACACCAGACAGGGCAGGGCCAACACACATAAAACCATTCGCACTCACTCTCACACCTAACAGTCAGTTAGCCTAATGTGCAAGTTTTTTGGACTGTGGAAGAAGACCGGAGTACCCGAAGGAAACCCACACAAGCACAGGGGGAACATGCAAACTCCACACAGAAATGCCCCGAGCCCAGGAATCGAACCCAGGACCTTCTTGCTGTGAGGTGGACACTCTAACCACTACCCCACCGTGTCACCAAGCTACATATTGGTCATGTTGTTATTACTAGACATTTGAAAGCTTATGGAAATTGTACAAAAGTAAAGTAATATTTCATTATATTTACATGGACAGAAACTTTCCAGTGGGTCTAACAGCAGGATTTAATTACATCATTACAAGTTCAACTTCGTCTTCGTGTTAGACAGATCCGGTGTGTGGTATGTTTTAAATTAAAAATTTTCCACTAATGACATAGTATCCATTGTGATGTCAGTAGTAGGTTGGCACAGTGGCACAGTGGTTGGCACATTAGCTCACAGCAAGAAGGTCCTGGGTTTGATTCCCAGGCTCAGGTGTTTCTGTGTGGAGTTCCTTGTGCTTGCATGGGTTTCCTCTGGGTTACTCCGGTTTCCTCCCAAAGTCTAAAAACATGCACAGTAGGGTAATTGGCTGTTCCAAATCACCCCTAAGTGTGAGAGTGAGTGTGAATGCTTGCGTGTTGGCCCTAAAATGGCTTGGTGAGCTCTTCAGGATGTGCCTCCTGCCTCCCCGTGACCCTAATTAGGATGAATGAATAAATGAATGACAGTAGTAATGTTATTGGTAGTGTTAGCGCAAACATGTCATTCAGGTAACCTAACGTTAGGCGCTATTATACAACAACAAAGTCTCACATTATATATTCCCACTGGTGCCACATGAAAGGTCACTGAACGGGCGTGTATGCTCCAGCATCCAGCAGTCATTCAGTGATCAATGCTGAGTTTTCTCTCAGACTTCTGAAAGTGATCAACATTTATTTCATTGAGAATATTGCGGAGTTTATTTGTGTGGTGTGAGTGAAAGTGTGGCAGTGTGTCTATCATGCAGTTTGTTTTTAATCAGAGAGTTTAATGTAGTGGAAAAGAGGTTAATTTGATTGGTCTTTACATTTCTATTAACAAATTAATTGAAGGGTTTGCTAAATGCGTGTTGGGACAAAAATAAACAACAGCAACGTTCACGAAATGAGGCAATTAATTACCAAAGACAGAAGCTCTCATTTTCACTAATGGGACAATCAAAATGCTAATGGACGCCAGTGCCATGTAGGCAGACACATACACTTTCTCTGTTGCTGACGTGTAACTCCAAACCACCCACACACAAACACACACATATAATGTGGTTGTTTTGCATAAGAAAACCAACCTCGTCTTCAACCAACTTCATCTCTGTTTCCTGAATGTTGAGACGTCTGCAGAGAAAATCCAGATCTGTCACATTTTATAAATACTGATACACCAGAGAAGGAGAAGAGTCTGGTTTAAGATTGAATACAACATGTTGACGTTATCAGCAAGTCTTCAATCTTCTCCACACTGACACGGTTCAATCTAAAGTAATTGTGGATACAAGCGGCTGAAATGAGCTTTCTTCAGAGGGTGGCGGGGCAATCCGTCAGAGAAGCTTGGCCATCTGAGAGGAGCTCGGCGTAGAACCGCTGCTCTTCCACGTTGAGAGGAGCCAGTTGAGGTGGCTCGGGCATCTGATTAGAATGCCTCCTGAACGCCTCCCTGGTGGGTTGTTTCAGGCATGTCCAACCAGCAAGAGACCCCAGGGTTGATGCAGAACTCGCTGGAGGGATAATGTCTCTTGGTTGGTCTGAGAACGCCTCAGTGTCACACCAGAAATTGGAGGAAGTGGCTGGATAGAAGGATCTCTGAACCTCACTGCTTACTGCCCTTACTGATGATGATGATGATGATGATGATGATGATGATGATGATGATGCATTCTCCCCACATTTACTTGAGCCAGTGACAAAGCAACAGAGTCTCATTATATTTTTTTAAAAAGAAAAGAACCTGCATGGTTTAGCGAACCTTCGAGGAAAACCACCAGCAACCACCATTAAACAACGTTGTTATAATTTGAGCCAATCAGAACCTCAGAAAAATTATAGCCAGTCCCTACTGTTACATTATTCGGGCCCACCATTATCAGAGGATCAACTGTGATCCAATCAAAGGATATCGACGTTCACAGATTTTCCTCCAACACAGTGTATCTAATTTGTGGTAGGTGTGTGCGAAATATCACAATATGTCAATGCTCAAGTTCTGAGGTAAGATGCTAACAGAGTCATTGCAAGCTAGTTTAAATGTAAAATTGTGCAGAGCATGCTGAAGATGCCAAATGTATTTCCTATTCAGCAATTAACAGGAATAAGAAGATGGGCTGAAAAGTTCATAGCCTTAATGATGCAGTGATAAAATTTGACCAAATATGTTTTTTTCAACAAAGTATCACCTGCGGTCTACACAGTTTTATTGCAATGCTTAGAAACCCTTGAGAACATGGGTGTCAAACTCATTTTCACTAAGGGCCATATCAATAAATTTCTAAGTCATCAAGGGCCGAATAATTGCTGAGCATGTATTCAAAAAGGGAAACCATGAAATCTGCATGGCAAAATTCATTCATCCAAAAAGCATTAGTCCTCTTTTCCTTTATTCACTTTCCTTTTCTGACAACGCTTGACTGTGACAAGCTAGCATCTCATCTTTATTTGAATCATGAGTGGCTAGCTGTTGACTCGAAATAGGTTGGCACCACATAGTGGATGGATGATGAATTACATTTCATGGTAATATTTGATGCAAACATGATACGATAATCATATAATAAACTTCTCTTGCAGACCACATAAAATGAATTGGAGGTCCGGGCTTGTCCCACGGGCCTAGAGTTTGACACCCAGGTATCGAAGCTCTCATCCTACATTTAAGACGGATAGCTATGAACTTTTTAGTGCTCATATTAGTTATCAGCAGTAGAACGGTGATGTAGTGGCTAGCACATCTGCTTCACATCAACAGGGTCCTCTGTTCAAGTCTAGTCTTGGCAAGGGCATTTCTGTGTGGTTTGCATGTTCTCCCTATGCCTGCCCGGGTTTCCTTAGGGTACTCTGGTTTCCTCCCATGGTCAAAAGACATGCTCATTAGAGTAATTGGATATGCTTGATATGCTTGAGGTTGAGCGTGAATGGTGTTGGCACTGCAATGGACTGGCAAGAGTAGGGTTAGATCCAGGCTCCAGTCTCCCCTCTGCCATAGAGGATAGAGGATGGATGAATGAAAAAAAAAGTGAAAGTGATTTTCAGCTTCATACCTGGATCTCGTACATCCCGGGACCCCAGCCACCAAGGAGCTTTTTAACTACCTGCCCCAGTAATGGACACCCCCAGGACCCTCACCTGAACCCCCGGGGTCTTCCTCCTTCACAGAGAGCATGTTGGCAGGATTGAGGAGGTTCTTGAAGTATTCCTTCCACCTCCCAACAACATCCCCAGCTGAGGTGAGCAGCTCCCCATTTATACTGTAAACAGTGTTTGTGGAGTACTGCTTCCTCCTCCTGATACATCGGATGGTGGTCCAGAACCTTTTTGAGGCCAACTGATTCTTTTCTGGGAGTCTTTTTCCAGGACTCCTCCCACACCCAAGATTTTGCATTGGCGACATCCCAAGCTGCAGCACGTTTGCCCTGTCAGTACCCGTCGGCTGCTTTGGGAGTCCCACAGGACAAAAAAAAAACCCGAAAGGCCTCCTTCTTCAGCTTGACAGCCCCCTCACCTCAGGTGTCCACCACCTGGTTCAGGGGTTGCCCCCACGACAGGCACCGATGACCTTCTGGCCACAGCTCCAGGCTGCCACCTCAATAATGGAGACACACAACATGGCCCATTCATATGTCCCCAACATCCATTGGGATGTGGTTGTAGCTCTGCCAGAGGTGGGAGTTGAAGGCCCTTCTGACAGAAGACTCCCAGGAGACCCTGACTACACATTGGGTCTCCTAGGACTGGAGGGGGGCAGCTTCCCCCGCCATCGGAACCAGTTCACCACCAGCTGGTGATCGATTGACAGCTCAGCTCCTCTCTTCACCCGAGTGTCTAGAGCATGCAGTCACAAATCCAATGACACAACTACAAAGTCGATCATCCAATTGTGGCCTAGGATGTCCTGGTGCTAAGTGCACTTATGGTCACCAATATGTTCAAACATGGTGGTTGTGATGGACAAACCGTGATGAACACAGAAGTCCAACAACGAAACACCATTCGGGTTCAGATTGGAGATTTCGTTCAATTGGTGCATAAGCACAAACACCACTCAGGACCCATTCCCCCCAACTGGAGGCAGAGGAAAACTACCCTTTCGACAACCGGGGAGAACCCCAACATGTGGGCACTGTGATGGGGGGCAACAAGTATGCCCACACTGGCTGACCACCTCTCCCCATGAGCAACTCCAGGTTAAAACAAGGTCCAGCCCCTCTCAAAATGGGGGGTTGCAGAGCCCAAGATATGTGTTGAGGTGTGCCTGACTATATCTGGTTGATATCTCTTAACCTCGTGCACCAGCTAAGGCTGCTTTCCCTCCAGAGAGCCTTCAGCTACCACCCGGCTCACACTGCACCTGACCCCTATAGCCCTTCCCACAGGTGGTGGAAATTTCTTTCTCTTATAGGGGTCTTCTGAACCACACTTAGTCTGGACCTTCACCTAGTACCTGTTTGCCTTGGGTGACCCTACCAGAGACATACTGTCCCCAACAACATAGCTCCCAGGATCATTAGAACACGCAAACTCCTTCACCACGATAAAGTGGGGATTCAAGAAGAGTGCATAGCAAGCTAATAGTGTAAAACTCTACATGGGACTACAGTGGGTGGCAAAGTGGCACATTGACTAGCATGCCCACTTCACAGCAAGTTGGTTCGACTCCCAGGCTTGGGGCATTTTTGTGTGGAGTTTGCATGTTCTTCCGGTGCTTGCGTGGGTTTTCTCCAGGTACTCCGGTTTCCTCTCACAGTCCGAAAACATGCACAGTAGGTGATTAGTAATTAGTGGTTCCAAATCACCCCTAGGTGTGAGAGTAGGTGTGAATAGTTGTGAGTGTGTGTTGACCCAGCGATGGCCTGGCGAGCTGCTCAGGAAGTACCTCGCACTTGCCCAGATTCAAGTGAGATGGGCACCAAGCTCCCTATGACCCTAATTAGGATTAAACGGCTTAGAAAATGAATACATGGTCTATACTGTGTGCACAATTATTAGGGAAGTGATTATTTTGACCATATCATCATTTTATCCATAATTTCCAACTGCAAACTGTATAAACTTGAATGCTTATTGGATTTAATGCATATCAGGTGAAGTGTATTTGTGTAACAAGGGAGGGTGTGGCCTAAGGAGATCAACACCCTATATCAAGGTGTGCATAATTATTAGGCA
>JAOUQZ010000047.1:807914-819289 GCA_028564935.1 Neosilurus hyrtlii
ACATGCAAACTCCACACAGAAACGCCCGAGCTGGGAATCGAACCCAGGACCTTCTTGCTGTGAGGCGGATGTGCTAAGCAAAACTGCTTTATTTGTTCTTTTTTTCACTGCTAGATTAAGTAAAAAGGCTTTAATGTCTCAGGACCTGTTTTTTAAGGGTCGGGGTTGTATATCCAGTTTTTGGGGCACTATATGTCCCAGAGCCATCCATACCCAAGACCTTGTATGAGGTGTGATTACATCCGCCTCCTCCCCTAATGCACACACATGGATTGCTTGCCTGGCAAAGGGGGACTTCATTGCTCAACATGCGCAGCGACAGCTATGCATTTGTGAAGCACAAGCAGGCACACAGCTGTAGCCTGTCGGAGCTAATCTAGCACTAATAAAGACTAATTTTCCTTTAATTCAGTGCTTAATTTACTCCTTGGTTTGCAGGGTCGTGAGGAGCCTAGACACTATCTCAGCCAACTCTGGGTGAAGGCAGGGTGCACCCTGAACAGCTCACCAGTCCATCATAGAGCCAATAAACACGCTAATTTGAAACCTAATGTGCATATCTTGGACTGTGTGAGGAAACCAGGGAAAACATGGAAACTCCACACAGAAACACCCTCTCCAAGCCCAGGACTCTTCTTGCTGTAAGGCAGACGTGCTAACCACTACACCACCATGCCACCATAAATACAGATTAGTGAAGGCTATAAATTATAAAAGGTTCTGATCACCTCCTTAAGCAAGGCATATCTATCTGTCCGTTTTCATCTGTGTTAGACAGACAGACAATCCTTTGGTAATCGTTCTGCTGATCTGTCAGTCTGTCTGTTTTTGCCTGAAGCTATCAGCAGGCTTGAGTGTTTTCTTGTCCCCTTAACCTGGTTATGTAAAGTGTACCTGTGGTGAATTAGTGTTACTAGCTCTTTAAAATGATCACGTATAACATTAGCGCCTCCTTCCAGTAACATCAGTCCATGCCCCTTGTGAAAGTGCGTGCGAGTGTTACGACTCTAGGCGTGCTCAGAGACAGGTTGCCTTTCTGATTGGCTGTTCTAGTCTGGTAGTGATGTGAACTCGTTGGATTGGCTGGGCTGCATCTCTGACCCCCGTGTATCATAACACATTATGGTCCAGTGCTGAGCTGCACAAACGACAAGCGCAGAAATCACGGAAAACATTTGTTTTTGTTCCTAAACCGACTGACGACAGGAAAGGAGTCAGCAAAACATTAGCTGTGTAAACCATATTGGATTCACCGTCACGCTCAGCGCTGGTAGCATTCTCGTCCTCAGAGTCACTAGAATGTGACGTCTCACCGTCTCCACAAGAGACTCCTCCCTCTCCGGTTAAAGTAAGTCACCATTTATATCCATTTTCTTCCAAATTGAGGTAGTGTTCGGGCATTAAGAGGGGTCGAACGCCAGCTTCCAGTGGGCACAAATGCCACTCAGAAGATCTTGCACGCTTCACTGATTAACTTTTTTCTATTCCCAGAAAAAACGATTTTTAGAGAAGCCTCTTTTCCAAGGACCTTTCTTGGTGCCATATGTTTCTGTGACCTCATAAATCCAGAGCCTTAAATATTCAGGGCTTGTACCATGGCTCTAGGGGCCTATATACACTGGCACATACATTCCCAGTGCCTTATGTTGCCAAATTACTTTTTTTTAAGCAGTGGCTACATTTTAAGTGTACTTCAGACCCCTAAGTTCCTGGGATCCTATACATGGCTTATAACCTTATGAATGAACATACTTATGTTCCTAGAGCCATACACAATCATTCATTCATTCATTTATTCATTCACTGGACCACTTTATCCTTTACTAGTTCATCATAGGGCCAGCACATACACAACCATGCTCACACCTAGGGGCAATTTGGTACCAATTAGTGCCTAACGAGCATGATGTTGTACTGTGAAAGAAAACCAGGCAACCACAGGGAGAACATGCAAACTCGACATAGAAACGCCCTTACTGAGCCCAGGACTCAAACCCAGGACCATCTTGCTGTGAGGGTGGAATCGCTAATCACTGCACCACCGTGCCGCTGCTACATAACCAGGGTACTGCAATTCCAGGGTTCTGTACTTGTTCAACACTATCCTCAAACCTGTATGTTCCTGTCGTCTGCCCTACGTTTCGAAGGCGCTGTATTCCCACTCCTGTGTTTCCCCTCCGTGATGCTGTATAACACGGTATGCTGTACGGCCAGTGATGAGCACATGGCCCCAGGAGGTACACGTGTTTTATTCAAATGCTTTGCGCAAATCAAATTCCCAGAGCAGTGATGAATCAGGCTCGGTGTAATAAATCTGCGTAAGTGAACACCTGTAAATCCACTTCCCTTTAATTCTCAGCTAATACACCTTAATGAATAACACTGGATTTCCTATTTAATCTTTATGAAGTAAGAGTGAGACTGTGTGTGTGTGTGTGTGTGTGTGTGTGTGTGTGTGTGTGTGTGTGTGCGTGTGCGCGTGCACACGCGCGTGTTAAAATCAGCCAGACTCAGATACGGCCCATGCTGGTAAAATTAGTCTCTCATTTCCATATGAAGTGGCTCGATTAATAATGGCGCCATTTCGCTCTGTGTGAAATGAGCGATGAAGAATGAGCGTAATTGTCGACGGACATCTCGGCAGTAAAGCATCTGTTCACGCTCCTTAGGGTACATAACCGGCCCTGTCGCAATCCGAAGCAAGGGCACTCAACTCTGAGAGAGAGTTTTAGCAAAAGACAGAGAGAGTGTGTGTGAGAGAGAGTGACAGATGATGGTGATGTGACTACTAACTTTTAATTGTACTGGTTAAAAGGCAGATCATGATTTGCAGTTTGCCAGATTAATATGTGTTCGTCTTAAAACGTTTATAAATCATGCCACATGGAGGGCTGAAGGTCTCATTATATTTTGATAGTTTTAAATTTGATTTAATGTCATCTTACCCTGGACATGTTTACACACTAATCTGTGTTTATAGTATTTATCATATACTATGAGCTCTTAGTGCTGAGCGGGCTGTTAGTCATATCTCACCAGAGGGAGTGGAATATCTGTTTTATTTTATCCTCTCGAATAGTTAGCACGTTCAACTCACAGCAAGAAGGTTCCTGTGTAAGGTAAGTCTGTTGGGCTTTTACACCCAAACCTAGTGGCTCATCAGGCTGGTGTTTTCCCGGGTTCTGTATGGAGTGTCTAGGAGTTCAACTCCTCGTGGATGAGGCGTTAGTCCATTGCAGGTTACCTTCCCAATATTTTTACTTTTTGCTGGGTGGACAGAGGCACACTTGTGGTTAAGACCTTACACAGGGGTCTTAGCACGGTGGGGGTCCAATGGACGTTTCTGTGTGGAGTTTGCATGTTCTCCCTGTGCTTGCACGGGTTTCCTCCAGGTACTCTGGTTTTCTCCCACAGTCCAAAAACATGCACAGTAGATTAATTGGCAGTTTCAAATCTCCCCTAGGAGTGAGTGTGAATGGTTGTATGTGTGTTGGCCCTGCAATGGTCTGCCGGGCTGCTCAGGTTGTTCCCCACCTTTACCCAGAGTCGGCTGAGATGGGCGACAGCCTCCCCATGACCATAATTTGGATTAAACTCTGAACAGCTTGCCAGGCCATCACAGTACCACACACACAACCATCACACTCACACCTAGGGGCAGTTTGGAACAGCCAGTTAGCCTACTGTGAATATTTTTGGACTCTGGGAGGAAACAGGAGTACCCAGAGGAAACCCACCGAGCCTAGGACTTGAACCCAGGTCTCCTCGCTATGAGGCGGACGTACTAACCACTGCGCCCCCGAGCCACTCTTAACCTTATTTAAAAATTTTTGAAATATATTAAAGACTTTAAATTTCAGAGCGAGATGTTAATATTTACATTAAAAATGTTTTAGAATGAAATCAAAGCCAATCCCCGGGGATTCACACTTAAGCATATAATCACATAATACACTCATCAGGAGCGAGTTTCATCTCACAGCCTTGCCTGGAGACTTTACAGGGCATCTTCAAGAGACACACAGGATTGTGGGTAAATAGTCTGAGAAGCATACAGTATGCCTGATACATGAAGTACAAACTCTGGAGAGGAGGTGTGTGTGTGTGTGTGTGTGTGTGAGAGAGAGAGAGAGAGAGAGAGAGAGATTATTTTGTGATAATGGCTCGCTGTATATTATCCCGTTTATTCTTCTTACTCTAGAAATCAATCATTTGGCACAACATATTAATTTAAAAATGATTTTATTTAGTTAAAAATTATATTGACTCAAAAGACCATAGCAGCGGTTTGCTGTACTTAACAAAGGTGTTTCATAAAGAAATTACACACCACTGTGTTTGACCAATCAGAATGTAGTATTCAAATGAGCCTTGTAATACTTGTATCTTAGAACCTAGTCATGTGTTAGACCGGCACCGATGGCGCAGTAGTTAGCACATCGGCCTCACGGCAAGAAGTCCCGGTCGCAGCGATGCCATTTCTGTGTGGAGTTTGCATGTTCTCCCTGTGCTTGCATAGGTTCCCTCCGGGTATTCCAGTTTCCTCCCATAGTCCAAAACCAATCACTTGAAATCACCCTCTAAGTGTGAGTGTAAATGATTGTGTGTGTTGGCCCTGCAATGGCCTGGCGAGCTGTTCAGGGTGTACCCTGTCATCGTCCAGAGCTGAGATGGGCGCCAGCCTCCTCGCGACCCTAATTAGGATTAAGCGGCTCTGAAAATGAAATAAATAAACAAATACATTAATGCATTCATTTAATGTTGTTCCACTGACCAAAAAAAAAAAAAAACATAAGGATATGGAAACGATGATGTACCAGTATGCATGCATTAATAATGTGTCACTGTCACTGAAACATTAATCAACACCTTCTGATCAATCAGAATCCGAACTCCACGCTGTATATTTCCACATTGTACGGCTGTTATGGAGAGTGTGTGAAGTGTATATATCTGTGTGTGTGTGTGTGTGTGTGTGTGTGTGTGTGATCACACTCACTCTGCCCACAAGAATCAGACGTGTGAGAGAAAGACCTGCTGTTCTGACATCATGTATTAAAGTGAGTTTATAGCACGCGCTGTGTCGAAGTCACGCTGATGAAACATCTGTCTCGCAGTCTCTTTTTCATCAGCTGCAGTCCCTCAGCGGCCTGATTGGGTCACGCCAGGGTCAGCCGGTCATGACGGCCTTATTCCTCGCTGTCATCAGGTGTTTCTCTACCTTTTCTCCGCAGGCTATTCACTGGATGTCATATATAATATCTTCAGCACTGTGATAACCCTCACGCTGCCACGGCTGTCAGGGATTTTTACTCCTTCCTTATATTTGTGCGGCTTCGCTGTCAAAAACTGACGCAGGAAATATTTTGGTGGAATATGAGCTGTGTTATGGAGGTAATAACAGACGTATTAGTGGTATTGCTTCGTCTCAGATCATCCCGATGGACCACAAATAACGTGGAGAAAATGTCAAACGGTCAAAGCAGGAGCTGTCAGGGAGCGGAATTAAGAAACTGATGTTTGATTTCTGGGTTTAAATTACAACACCGACTTCCAAGTTTCATAAAAACAGTTTGATAAATATTGAAGGCCTTTACACAAACAGTCCTTCATTTATTTTCGAAGCCGCTTAATCCTAATTAGGGTCGCCGGAAGGCTGGCGCCCATCTCAGCCAACTCTGGGCGAAGGCGGGGTACACCCTGAACAGCTCACCAGACCATCGCAGGGCCAACACACATACAACCACTCACACTCACTCTCACACCTAGGGGTGATTTGGAACAGAAAATTGTGTGTTTTGTAAAAAGAAGTGTTTTGTACAGCTGTTTATTTTCCCCCTCATGCTGACACCACGCGGAAGCTGAACGAACTGTATGAGGTTATTGACCATCAGGAAACACCCAGAGGCAGCTTTCATCATAGCTGGGGACTTTAACAACCAGCACATAGACTTTACAATGTGCGGCCATAACTTCCTGAACCATGTTTACACTTCGCTTGAACACGCCTACAAAGTTGCCCCCAACCAGCCTTTGGCAAATTAGATCACTCCTCGGGAGTGCTGCTACCAGCCTATAGGCAGAGGCTAAGGCGCGAGCAGCCAATGATGTGCTTGGTTCAGTGCTGGACCGACGAATCAGACAACACATCAGACAACGTCACTGCTTCCGCACTGGGAAGTTTTCCGGACTGCCGCCAACAATAATGTGAATGACTATGCTGAATACATTACCAAATACATTCACAAATGCATCGATATGGTTGTACCACAGGTTACTGTTCGGACTTATCCCAATCAGAAGCCGTGGGTCAACAGAGAGGTGTGCACTGCGCTCAAAGCGACGACAGCTGCATTCCTCTACACCCTCTTCACCCATGACTGCAGGCCTGACTACAGGGCAGAGGTAAAGCACCTAGCTGCATGGTGCACTGACAATAACCTGCTCCTAAACACCAGCAAAACCAAGGAGCTCATTGTGGACTTCAGGAAGGAAAAGCTCATGACCTCATCCATATCAACGGCATGGCTGTTGAATGTGTCTCCAGCTTCAAATTCCTGGGGACCCACATCTCAGAGAACCTGTCCTGGTCAAGCAACACCTCCAGCCTGGCCAAGAAGGCCCATCGTTGTCTCTTCTGTTTGAGGACACTGAAGAAGAACCACCTGTCTGCTGACATCCTGGGTAACTTCTACTGCTGTGCAATAGAGAGCATCCAGACCAACTGTGTCACAGTCTGGTACGGGAATTGCTTTGTCGCTGACCGCAAGGCACTGCAGCGGGTGGTGAAACCGCCCAGGCATCACAGGGACTCCAGTTTCTGCTGTTGAGGTGCTTCAGCCGCTTTCAGACAAAAAACAGCAGGTTTAGGAACAGCTTCTTCCCCACAGCTGTCACCCTGCTGAACCTTCCCTTCCCATCCACACTACACCATCGCTGTACCATTCATATCATTCATACCACTGATATCATATCAGGCACATATACATCATACACATCTGTATGTCTGTTCATACATATACAGATTTTTCCACATTTTAACCTTATCTCTACATAACTGCTCACATAACTTATTTGTACATGACTTTTCCCACTTTTTACATAACTGTACATAGTACGTATACTGTATATATGGCACTTGCTGCTCTCTGCACTTCTGATTAGATGCTAAACAGTATTTCATTACTCTGTATTTATATGTGTGTAATGACAATAAAGTTGAATCTAATCTAATCTATTCTAATTTAAATCCGAAGATCCATGTGAGTGCAGGAAAGCCTAGTAAAAATGGCCAAGGGACAGTACAGACAGAAGGTGGAGTCCTGTTAGAGTGGATCAAACATCAGACACATGTGGAGAGGGCTAAAGACCATCACAGACTATCAGGGGAAGAACTTTAATGTGAGGGAGGCGACTGCTTCTCTACGTGAGAGGCTGAACACCTTCTATGCCCACTTTGAGAACCACAGCAAGACCAAGTTTCTGCCAGAGGAGAACAGCTGTCCTTTTCAGATCCCTCGGGCAGATGTGTGTAAGTACTTTAAAAAAGTAAACACATGGAAAGCTCCTGGACCACACAACATCCCAGGCCGTGTTCTCAAAGCATGCGCTCAGGAACTGGCAGATGTCTTCACGAACATTTTTAACCTTTCTCTGCTCTTGTCTGTCTTCCCCACATGCTTCACGACGACCACCATCATCTGTGTCCCAAAGAAACCTAATGTGAGCTGCCTCAATGAGTATCGCCCATCATCACGAAGTGATAGCAAGACCGTCACAGCGTCACTGCCTGCTACACTCGACCCATTCCAGTTCGCCTACCGGTCAAACAGATCCACGGATGATACAATAGCGCTGGCTCTGTACACTGCCCTCTCACACCTGGACCACAAGAACACTTATGTGTGGATGCCATCCAGGCTTGTCGTGAAGCTCTGGGATCTACGCATCAGTGTCTCCGTATGCAACTGGATCCTGGACTTCCTGACAGGCAGACCACAGGTGGTGCGGATCGGTGGTGTGACGTCCTCCACACTGACGTTCAGCACCGGTGCCCCCCAGGGATGTGTGCTCAGCCCCCTGCGGTATACCCTGTTCACCCATAACTGTATGGCCACACACAGCTCCAACACCGTTATAAAATTTGCAGACGACACCACCATCGTCTGCCTTTCAGACAGGGACGAGTCTGCTTACAGAGCAGAGGTGAGAGCCCTGACATCATGGTGCCAGGAAAATAACCTGCTGCTCGGGTTAGCAAGACCATCGTGGACTACAGGAGCCTGCAGGGTGGAGGTCACACCCCTATCCACATCGAGGGGACAGCGGTAGAGAGAGTCAGTTGCTTTAGGTTCCTGGGATCAACAACAGTGATGATCTGAGCTGGTCACATCACGTGAGTTGGGCGGCTGAGGAGGTTTGGCATGGACTCCAGAATACTCACCAACTTTTACCAATGCGCCATCGAGAGTGTTCTGTCTGGCTGCATCACTACCTGGTACGGCAGCTGTAATGCTCTGCCCGACCATAAAGCTCTATAGAGGGAGGTCAGATCAGAGCAACGCATCACCAGGACTGAACCGTCAGCCATCCAGGACCTCTACACACAGCGCTGTAGGAGGAAGGTCCAGCGGATCCTCTCTGATCCCAGCCACCCTAGCAACACACTTTTCACACTCCTGCCATCGGTTACACTGTACAGCAGCATCCGCACTCACACCAGCAGATTCAGGGGCAGTTTCTACCCACAAGCCATCAGACTACTGAACTGGTGAAATACCAGACAATCTGCATACTTTTTGCACACTCATTGTACACACTGTAGATGAACACACCACTAACCTCTGCACTACAACCACTTCAGTATTTACATACATACATATTTTTTTTTTCTTCCTTTACGTTCAAAAATAAAGACATCCATTTTTAAATGTTTCAACCGACACTATCCACATGCTTCTGTATGTCCATTACATTGGTATGGATGATAAGCTACACATCCACTAGGGGGCCGTTCAGAGTAGGCTGCCAGAGTAGCAGGCAGTTCAAGGGTTCCGACGGTATCGAATATGACGGCGAACTTCAGTACCGTGTAACTCACGTTTCACACCCAGACTTGCAGCCATACTGTACGAAAGGTTTGTCCCTGTGCCCGGTGAGGTAACATCACATAGAAATGTGCAACTTCTTACAAACTCCAACACAGTGGGTCCTCCATTTACGTAAATCAACAGGGTTCTGTTCCTACATTGCTGTAAAAGTCAAATTTTGTCGCCAGTCTGATCACATCACTTAACTATACAAATGCAGTAGCAAAATCATAATCTAGGATATAAAAACCCATTTCTATGACACATGAAAGCAAAGCTAGCAGTAAGAGACACATTCATTCATTCATTTTCAAAGCCGCTTAATCCTATTAGGGTCGCGGGGAGGCCGGCGCCCATCTCAGCCGAGTTTGGGCAAAGGCCAGCTGAGCAGCTCACCAGAACATTGCAGATCCAGCACACACACAACCATTCACACGCACTCTCACACCTTGGGGGCAATCTGGAACAGCCAATAGGCCTACTGTGCACATTTCTGAACTGTGAGAGGAAACCCACACAAGCAAGAACATGCAAACTCCACACAGAAATGCCCCGAGCCTGGGAATCAAACCCATGCTGTGAGGTGGACGTGCTACCCACTGTGCCGCCGTGCCACCTAAGAAAAACATATGGGGGACAAGTAGAAAATAATAAAATGAAACAACCAAAACAAAAAGAATTCCTTGCTTTTTCTCCTGCGGTTCATTTGCACGCTGGAAGGGGCATTGCAGTGGAAGGAGAAACAGGTTTATTGGAAGGGGGAAGCTGGAGAATCCGCAGAGAATCCTCGGTCAGGCACCGCACAACCGCACGTGAGCTAGTTCGTATTTTTGATGCAGACATTGAACAATTCTTAACGATTTAGCATGAGCATCGTAAACTCGAAATGTGGTATGTGTTATAATAAGTTCTAATTACACTTTTGTCATAGTGACTCTCTCATACTATTGGTTACTGCGCCCCCATGGTTGCCGATGGTATTGTTCCGATCTGTACCCATCCACAAGCTTTCCGGAAATGTGGTAGTACGCTCTTTGTGTCCGTCTTTACCACTGAGCATAATTCTGTAGATACATCAGGGGCTTGAATACAGGTGTATACAAATACAACCACTTTTCATAGAAAGTACTTACTCTTCATATAAATCATATAAAAATGATATCAGACATCATCCTCTGTCTCACTGTAGGTTTTAAAGTCTCAAGCTGCAGCATGAACCAAATGGCACTGTGTTGCAATTTGGCATTAAAAGGATCACTTGTTTAACCGCTTTTGGCATCACCAAAATATTTCACGCCACTCGGTGGAGCGTGACCGTCTCTCGCTGAGCAAACCGTTCTTAAACATCTGAGCCAAACTGTTTTTACCACGAGGCGTTATCCGTGAAAAGGTAGTGTGTGAACACAGAGGAGATTTCCGGTCTCAGCTGTGTGTGCACTTTCATGCTGGAGTGAATGGGACTCGGTTATCACAAGCCCACAGGGTGTAATACTGCA
The DNA here is from genome assembly GCA_028564935.1 of Neosilurus hyrtlii. NCBI lineage: Eukaryota > Metazoa > Chordata > Actinopteri > Siluriformes > Plotosidae > Neosilurus > Neosilurus hyrtlii. Next base: position 818,500 of record JAOUQZ010000047.1, read on the forward strand.
GCTTTGTTTCAGCATGGCGTAGCCAAATCTACTTTATGTTTCACATCAGAACAAGACATGAGACACCAAGGAGCCTGTGGGCGGTCTTCTGTGGAATAGAAACACACTGTGGATGTCTCGTCATATAGATGAACAGCATGGGGAATTATTCTATACCTCTATGAATAGATACAGTAAGTATTATTTATTTTATTATTTTATTTATTTTTATATGTAAATGCTCTATTAATCCCACAAAGGAAATTATTGCAACGTGCATTAGGAGGCACATACTCTTTGACATCCTGTAAGGTGGGGGGGGGGGGGGTTTAAGGGGAGGCTTTCGTTCATCAAGGTATCTTTTATCAATAGTTTTTTCTGGCATTAGCATGTGGGTCACTTGATTTTTTTGAGGTCATCTGTCATTGTTTAGTCAAATTTGATAGAATTAGTCATTACTAGAGGGTTATAGAGGGTAACCCTTACAGAGGGTACTAATTATAACTAAAACATGAATATAACTTTTAAAACAAATGAAGACAATTGTCTTAACATTGTCATGAGAAACAAATGTTCTAACTATGTCTGTATTGTTATTTAGAGAGCTTAGAAGTGCATGTATCTCATGAGATAGTGTACGTTGCCAACAGTCTCACGTTCATAACAGTGTGATGGTAAAAGAAGAGTTTATTAGTGCTGAGTGCAAGCAGGGACTCCGGCATGACTAACTATAACAGCATAACTAAAAAGAGAGAAACCAGAAGGAAGACAGACATGAGGGCCCCTGTAACGTTGGGCAATCAGCCATTCC
>JAOUQZ010000047.1:820577-835883 GCA_028564935.1 Neosilurus hyrtlii
ACGGGACGGAGGATAGTGGTAAGGTTGGTGTCGATCAGATCGTCCTCTCCGGAAAATAGCACGACGGGCTGACTGAGCTAAGAACAGTGGAAAATAAAAAAAGGGATGTATGTCATGAGACTAGTTAATTCAAAATATATCATCAGCACAATATAGCTTAAAATAAACATAACGAAACGCTCAAAGGCCAAAGAACCCATGACAGACATCTAAAATAGTAAGGCAGTGTGGAAAAACAGATTGTAGTAGAAAAACCAAAATCACAAGATAACCAAGTTATGCGATAATACGCTCATGGCTTTGCTAAAATAGAATAAGAAAAATAGAAAAGGAAAGTTAAGGGCACTTACACATGATGGATGATTCAGAACATAGTGTGTAGTATATTCCAATAGACTGGTTCACACAAGAGCAAATTCAGAAAATGATAAAGTAACGCAGAAGATGGGCCTTAAAAACAAGCACCTATTTTTTATAACAACTCCTCAAAACGCCTGGAAATAAGGGGAAATAATTAGGGCTACGTCATAGTAGGAAGTATGAGGTCACAGAAGGGGAGGAACAACATGACATCACAACAGAAAATAATGGGAAACAGAAAAGCAGATGTCATAGTTTAGGAGGAGTCATAAGACTCGAAACACAAAAATAAAGGGAAAATGCTGAGTCATATGCAAGGTCAAAGGGGAATGGCTTAAAAACGCCAAAGAGTATAAAAGACGAGGCTTGTCATAGGGGAATTGGCTGATCTTATTCTGCTGTTGATTGGATCAGACCATTGAGACCAGCTGCTCTCTTTGACTTGTTTTGTTTTGGGATTGTGACTTGGAATAAACAACCAGTGCCTTTGCTCTTCTGCTGTGTTGAGGTTTTTGATTTTATTAAGTATATTTAAGTTATTATAATTGACTACTGTGCCATTTAAGCGATAAAAGAAGGGACCAGAACATCCACCCGGCGTATGTCCACTCAGGGAGGGCTCTGAGTTCCGACACTCCTCACCATGCTCATCTGAAACTTTTTTGAGCGTAAGTGTATATAAATACACAAGACCCCATCAACATTAAATACTAAAGGTTCAGGCTGCACTTCCATATCAAACATCTGTAGCAGATTTTGATACAGTAAACTGTGTTGTGACAGTGATATATTTCTCTGGCAACGGCAGGCCTTTGTACGCCAGTAGAAAAATCTGGGAAAAAAAAATTAAGTCGTATCAAGTACAACGCGTCCATACCATTTCTTTATTATTTTTGCCCTAGAACTGATCAGCAGAACCCTGAAAACTATGACGGAAAAAACTTTACTGATGTGACATGCACAATGATGCACATCACGACCATGGCCGCTTCCATCTTGGTGGTGCTGTTGTCGTCTGTCCCGGTAAACCTGGTGCAAACCGAAATGGAGCAAAGCGAACCATGGATGAGTGCGCAGAATCATGTTCTGCGTCGTTCACATGTTGTCTGAGGCTTTTTCCAAGGTTTAACATAAAAATGTAAAACATTTGAAGCAGCGCATATTTTCGGGTTTGGGCGCTGATGAGAAACCAGGAATTGTTTTTTATGTAGCATGATGAGAACATGCAAACTCCACACAGAAATACCCTTGCTGAGCTCGGGACTTGAACTCAGGACCTTCTTGCTGTGTGGTGGATGTGATAACCACCAAGCAGGAACAGTTAAAAAATTTGAACGCCCTGTATAGTTCATGTACGTGTTCAGAATGAGTATAAGTACATTTCAGGCACGGCTGAATGCTTCTTTTTCTTCTTCTTAATTCTACTACTACTACTACTAATAATAATAATATTAACAACAACAACAATAATAAGAATGAATAATAACAATAATAATAATAATAATAACAATAGTAATAACAATAGTAATAACAATTATAATAACAACAACAACAACAACAATGACAATAATTGTAATAATAATAATATTAATAGTAGTAATAATAATAATAATAACAACAACAACAACAATAATAATAATAATAAATAATAATGATAATAATAATAATAATAATAACAACAACAACAATAATAATAATAATAATAATAATAATAATAATAATAATAATTATTATTATTATTATTATTATTATTAATAATAATAATAATAATAATAATAATATTATAAAGTATTAAGCATGTCAATAGAGATTTCCCTTTAATGCGCATGCGCAATTTAGCTCTTCCGTGCGCATGCTCCGAACTGCTCCGCTTCAACCTCAATGTGTTTGGGATGAAATTAGCTAACATGCTAATCGGTCTGTTATCGTATTAAATAAGGAAATTTCTCTCACCAAAAGTTTTGACAACTTAAGGGTTTCTTTAGGTAATCTTTGTGGAAATGATGGCCAAGGAGGGAAAGGTTAGTGGTTACGTCGGCGGATTTATTTCCATGTTATTAAGGATGGTGTGTTAGCTTAGCTTGGCTAGTACTTAGCTTGTTTTGGTGTTGCTAGCTAGTTGGCTCAGTTTTTTTTAATCTTTTATTTATTTTTGTACTTGTAAGCTTCTGAGTGAATATATAATGAAGGGTTTTTGTGTGTGTGTGAATTTAGTAACCTGCGATTTTATCTTTCTGTAATGAATTCATAACTGTGGAGGCTTTTGTGGTAGTTATTTGTTATTGTTTTAAGAATCCCAACTTAAATATATTTAAATATTATAATTATAACCCTCATTATGTGGTCGACATTTATTTATTTATACTTGTTTTTCCATTTATTCAATTTTTAAGTAAATTTGTTAAATTGCCTTATTAGTTTACCCATCACATGCAAATATATTTGATTTTAATATGTAGCTAGTTTATGAGTTTTACATATAATTGTGGTATATTTACATATGTTTATTTAAATATATTATTATAATATTTTATCCAGATCTTAATGTTTCTTATATTTGTAGTTAATGTGGATGATAAAGTTAACCCAAGTTATTAATCAGGTTCTTAATTCAGTTATTACTTATTAAATTATGAAAATTCTTCACATTTTATTTTTTGTTAGTTTTGGATGACATTCTTTATACTCCTTTAGTTTTTCAGAAAAATTAGTATTTTCACTGTTTTTGTTTATTATCCAGACTTTTAACTAAATATACTTGTCTGAAGGGTTGTTTTGGTTTTCGTTGCCTACAATAACATTGTTCAATACTTTTTCACCCAAAAATTATAAAGTCATTTTTTACTTCTTTTTATAAGGAGCCCTTTAGACTAAAGTGGTGGTGTGTAATCTTCACTGAACACTACTGTGTGTGTGTGTGTGTGTGTGTGTGTGTGTGTACGAGATATATATATATATATATATATATATATATATATATATATAGTACTGCGAATGCCTGGCGAGCTGTCCAGGGTGTACTCTGCCCTCGCCCAGAGTCGGCTGAGATGGGCGCCAGCCTCCCCGCGACCCTAATTAGGATTAAGCGGTTTAGAAAATGACATGACATATATATAGTATGTGGGAAAAAAATAACAGTACGCTTTCCCACATACAATATATTTAACTCTACTTCGACGTATTGAGCACTGCTCTACGGAAAATCGACTCGATCTTATATATATATATTTAAAACACTCACGTATTAATAATAAGTCAGGAGGAAATTTAATTTCCCGAAAAAATGTCATGGGTTTTATTATAAAAATCAGTTCTAACAGTAATTCAGGCCACGCCTTGTACCTGCGGGCTGATGCTGGTCCGTGTGTATAGTGTTACTGCTTTTCTTTGGTGTTGTGTTATTCAGAATGATCGCTTCTCTTGTGACACTTTTGTGGGTGTTCCCATAACATTTCCCTGTGCTGGGATCTAAATAAAATCCATAAATCTCCTTGAAAGCATTGTTTAACTGAAGTATCGTATCATTGGTGTCTCAGATTGGTGTTCATGCCATGTTCCTGTGTGTGTTTCCTCAGGTGGGGATGAAAGCAGAATTCCAGGACCCCTCCTACAAACCAGGTCATCATTAGTATGAGAGAGAAGCGTTTCCTTCAACTCAGGGTGAGTTAAGGCTAAAAAAGTGACTAATTGTGATTTTATTGATCCTCTTTCTATAGTCTTGAGTTTTTCCTCATCTCAGAATGTGTTTGTTTGGGTCTGTACGTCAGTGACGGGGTGAGTTTGGACCTGTGTTAGACCTGTACAGACATGCTACACTCACCCAGTACTACTTATTTCCAGAAAGTACCTTTTATTTCAAAACAAACTGTGTTGTCTTAGAGATCTCATTACAGTCCATTGTACACCCTCACTCTTACACACACACACACACACACACACTCGGAGCAGTGGGCTGCCACGTTGCAGCGCCCGGAGAGCAGTTGGGGGTTCGGTGTTTTGCTCAAGAGCACTTCAGCCATGAAGGTGGAGGAAGGGAAGGTGCTGCTCACTTCCCCCACCGCCATTCATCTTTCCTGCCTGTTTGGGAATCTACCCAGCGACCTTTTGGTCCCAGACCCTCCTCTCTAACCATAAGGCCACTGATGCCCCCAAGTATAAGTAATTATCCTTAGTACATCAGACTCACGAAGAAGCCTGGAAACAACAATAAACATATTGAACTTGATTATAGAATTACTTTAATAAAATAAATACATTGATTTTCTCTCTGATTAAATTGCTGACTTTCAGTTATATAATAATAACAGATTAACTCTGATTAAGTAAATAAGTGAATCAAGCTCGTGAAAAAAAATTATACATTCTGTATTTATGTTTTATAATAAAATATATAACACACATTTATTCTATATAAAAATAAATGAATACTTTATCTTTACGGAGTAAATGAGTAGTAAAATGTAGTGATTATGATCAGCATTGAACCACAGTGTCACAACAAAACGATTAAATTATATCGGTTCCTTCTGAGGTTTACAGTCAGAAGTTACATAGTAAACCTATAAAGATTCCAAGGTTAAAACAAGGTTATTGGTTATAACAGTGATGGTTCAGGGGTATCAGAAACATTAGTACGTTGAATTTTACAGAGTAGATAATAGATGCTACATGTGTACAAAAGGGAAGTTAGCGGCTAAATCGGTTTTATTGATTAATTCAGATGTTTAGTTTAGAATGATGTGTAAAATTGAAAACATGTTTTATGTGCATAGAATTTTGAACTTTCAAGGCTGTGAAGATTCTGCGTGGTACTGGCAACCCACGCAGGATTCTTGGCCCCCTCGGTAACTTCCATCCAGTAGGAAAAAGTGTGTCCCTGACCAACCAAAGTATTAGTAAGATGGCAGGGCACGCAACAGCTGGACTCAAATAAATAAATAATTCAATGGATAGTGCTTGAGCAACGGACACAGAAGGATTTTTGTATGTTAGCGAGTTCTTTTGCACACGTGTTTAGGATGTTATGATTTCTTTATTTTTCTATATATTTAAAGAAAGTTTCTGTGAAACAGTGAAGAAGCCCACGTTATAACCACTGTTTAAATCTGAAACCACACTAACATTACTGAAAATAAATATTTATATTCTGATGTTTATATATCGCGGTGTGTGTTAATTGTCTCACCACTCGATGCTGGACTAAACCATAATAAACCCAGAATGTTGCTAGGATACGTGGTTGCAATTCCATACAGATGAAAGTCCTGCTGGATAGTTTCACTGATAGTTTTCTTCTTGTTTTAAAGGTACAGTGTGGTTTTTAACGTGGTTCTTGTTTACTAAGGCGATGTAACAGCGTGGGCTTCTGTACCATCCCCCCGATAGATTTATCCTTTCGTTCAATTCTTTAACTCCCATTCACACACATAATGACTTCCTGATAGCAAAGTCTCCGGTGGAATCTTTTCAGAGGCTCAGGATGTGCAGGAATGAACGAAATTACCACCGTTTGTTTTCTCGAAGCCCTGACTCTGCTCTCTTTATCCAAGTAAAGGTCAAGTGGTGAAATTTCGGTGGCCGTCGGACTTCGCGTCCAGACAGAAGAAGGTCAGATGTCTCGCGTCCTTACTCCACCTCCCCCTCCTCCTCCTTCTCAGGGAGAGATGAACAACGGCCCTGTGGCTGAAAGCTGGTGCTACACACAGGTGAGTTCGGCTCGATAAAAAGGGCAACTTCACCAAATTTAACCTACGGAGAAGGGCTCTAGATTCACAACCCTACACCATGGGAGGCACCAACAGGGAGCCTCGGATTGCAAACTTTACATCGAAACCTAAAACTGAAATGGGAATTTCGGAAATATTCCAGGTTGACAGTTCTACTTTTCACAAATATTTCAAATTCATAAAACAGTCCAAGTTGTAAATCTTAATTTTTGACAATTAAAACAAAAATTAATTTGCATAATAACGGAATTCTAAAAATATTTCAAATTAACAATTTGCAATTTTTAAAGTACTCTTTTTGGAAATGGGAATGAATTTTTAAATTTCTAAATTTGAGCGGGAGTATGTGGTGAATTCTTTGGACATATGTGATAATTTATGCCGACTTGTACAAACATAACTATAATTTTTGGTTTGCTTTAAGTAGACATGCATGCAAACATTTCCATACTAATTTTTTTTTAAAAATTCCATTTTTTACTTTAATTGATTTTATGCTTGGTGCAGGGTAGACATTACACTGACTTTACATGAAATCTGGTTGTTTTCAACAAAATTATTTATTTTTAAACAATTATTTATTTTTTTTATTTATTAATTACAGGTACATTTTATTTCCCTGTTATAGTTCCCAGTTTATTCTCATCAATTTATAAATATTTTCATTAATTCATATATCTCTATAAATCCCTGTTAATTCCAGTGGAGAGTTTTGCAACCCTGTTTGAGACTCTACTGTAGTCATGGCCCCCTATTCACTACATACACTGACCACATAGGGTGCAGTATCACCTCGTAGTGCACTACAGAGGATGCTTGATTGAACCTCATTTAATACTCCGGATAGTCCAGTACGTTTTAACATCCTGAGCAAGAAAACCCGTTGTTGGGCCTTATTCGCCAGGTGTGAGGTGTTGACACACCAGGACGGGTCAGATGGAATGTGGATGCCAAGGAACTTAATACTGTCCACACGCTCCACCGCCTCCCCATGACTGCAAAGTGGAGCATGCTCTGTCTTCCTGGTCCTCCCATAGTCCACTATGGCCTCCTTGGTCTTGCTGGTGTTCAGAATGAGATTGCTGGTTGAACACCAGTTTATCAGGTGCTGGATCTCCTCTCTGTAGTGGGTCTCTCTTTTCATATTACTAATAACTGTAAACAAGTTGATGGGATCAGCGCCCAGATGTGATTTTCTGACATTAATCAGAGTATGTTTTAAAGGTACGTGTCTTATGGTTGGTTATTTATTTATGTATTTATTTATTACAGGTAAAAGTAGTGAAATTTTCCTACATGTGGACCATAAATAACTTCAGCTTTTGTCGAGAGGAGATGGGTGAAGTCCTGAAAAGCTCCACCTTCTCTTCGGGTCCGAGTGACAAGATGAAATGGTGAGACTGTTAATAAGTACACATAGAGACTTTAAGCTTCAAAGTGTTGTTATAAATAATATATAAGAATAGACAGAGTTTGGAATCTGTCCATAAGTAGTGCACATTATACACACGGGAAAGTTCCTGGTGTTCAGAGTTGGGTTACGCACCTTTTTCAGCTGCGTGGAGAAGAAAGTAAATCATATAAACTAAATATTTGGTGTTTTTATTTGATCCAGGTGCCTGAGAGTAAACCCGAAAGGACTCGATGATGAAAGTAAAGACTACCTGTCACTGTACCTTCTCCTGGTTAGCTGTCCAAAAAGTGAAGTGCGTGCGAAATTTAAGTTCTCTTTACTCAACGCTAAGCGGGAGGAGACGAAAGCCATGGGTGCGAACCTCTTCTTTATCTCGTTTTACATGGTTCACTCTACTCTTTTAGCAAATCTGCTTGTTTTGCACTTTGCTGATGGTAAGTAATGTGTCTACTGTTTAGCAGGAGCTGTTTCCTGTACAGTAAAGGGAAAGGTATCTTGTAGTTTATGTGCATTTAGTGTTTGAGTGGAGACATGTGTAAGATGTAAAAGCTGGATTTTTATGTCTAGCTAAATTTTTTAATACTTAAACAGAAATTTTAAAGTCTACAACCTGTAGAATTTGGCCTAGCAAGACTTCTTGTGTAAGAAAGTAAGTAAGGTTTGAAGAGACCCCAGTTCAGTACTAAAGATAAAAATTGCATAAGAGAAAGAGAACTAGAAAATGTCTTATTAAAATTTAAATATTCATTATTTTTCTTCACAGAAAGCCAAAGAGCCTACCGATTTGTCCAAGGTAAAGACTGGGGCTTCAAAAAGTTTATTAGAAGAGATTTCCTTCTCGAGGAAACCAACGGCCTTCTTCCAGACGACAAGCTCACTCTGTTTTGCGAGGTAGAGTGCTACCTCATCTAAAAATTATTTCTGGTTTTAAAAAGAAAAGCATGAAGTAATTGTTTTAAATTTTCAAGTCAAATTATGTGTTTTTTTTTCGACCTGGTACCCATTTATACTACTGGTAACCACTACACCACCGGCCCCGACATTGGCTGATTTTATTGATTTATAAATGACTATGTGCATTAATGATGCGCTCTATGGCAACGATGGGTTATAAGGAATGCACCAGACCTCTGAGTGCCATAAATGACCAATCAGTGTTGAGTATTCAAATGAGCTGTGTACTAATAATGTTTAACAGCATGTCCTAAGACGTTTTATTTATCTTTAGTAGCAGATTCTAACCATCCCTAGTCTTTCTGGTTTCTCACCCATTTGAAGTTTATATATATATATATATATATAAAATTGCACGCAAAGCAGGTGAAACCCCTCAGCCCGTGGCGGCCATATTGGATATCGGATTGCAATGAAAATTGGTAGGCTTGTGTACTTAGCCAGTTCCAACATCCGCACCAAAAATGGTGATGGCTTTTCTAAGTTAGTGCGCGGAATGTAGTTGTGGACAAACGGTTCGATAATCGCACGGGATGAGCTTGAGAAGAGTCTTTAAACTTTGTTTAATCTGTTCTTAAGATATGAGAACACTCGCAAAGCGCCAACACTGCAGACTTAAGATTCTATGAATGTTTCATGAAAAAACTACATGCAAACTTCACCCCATGATTAATTGCACACGTCTGTTAACGGGCTTATGTACTGTACACGTCACTGAGAATGAGCTGTTGCTATAAAAATATATAGAAATGATAGCAATTAATGCATATAAACCTGCGCTGTGTTTAGAGCCGCTGTTATGCAGATTGACTCAACACTTTCTGACCGATCAGGATCCAGAATTGGACAGCGCTGTGGTATAAAGTTGGGACGTTATGCGTTAGCTGTTAACAGCACACGTGGCTCTTTGTTTATTGCAGAGCTCCCAGATTAATGGCCTTCTCATCCTTCAGTTGACTTATAAAATCCTCTGGAGTTATTGAGAGCAGACAGAATTGTTGTACCGTTAGCTGTAGTATCTGATTAAGTTGACTGTCATTCACAGTAGACCGTCAACTCCCATCAGACACTTTAGTGTCAATTTAATCAACATAAAACTGTCAGAAATCTCTCAGTATCTATTTGCGCATTAAAGTGGTGAGTGGAGACGGCCGTGTCTGTCTGAATCTCATTCTCAGTAAATGATCAGGGTGCTGTGGGCATCTTATACAATCCTGTCCCACTTCATGAGGAACGAGAGTCCGCCCGCTCGCACCAATCTGATCGAGAAGGGAAGAAAAGACAGAGCAGTGAGAGAGAGAGGGAGAGAAAGAGAGACTGCAAGTCCCGATGAGATCTGCAACCAGGTTCAATGTTTGCTGGGAAATTGGCAATTTAATAAAACAAATTAGATGCAGATTGCAGTCGGGCTGTTTCCCATCATTAATTGGACATCTCTCAGGATGAAAAAGTGGAAAACACACTGGATGTTAAACCGCTGGCGGAGATGCTCATTTTCTCTCTCACGCTGCAGTGAAGAGTTTTCACACCATGTTCTCTTTCACTTACTGGAAGGTGCAAAACACTAAAAAAAAAATAATAATAATTCAACTTTATCCGAAATCAGGTCGCAGGTTTGCCTTGGGTGACCCTACAGCAACATAGCTCCCAGGGTCGTTAGGACACGCAAGCGGCTCCACCATGATAAGGTGGTGATTCAAGGAGGGGTTCTCATGCGGAAAATCTTAAAAACAATTTTACTGAAAAAATAGTCAATAAGAGTGTAGATCTTGTAGCACACCAACTGCTTGGATGTCATTGCTATGCTGTAAATATGCTATTAGCATTAAATATTTTAATTGCAGATTTTTTGGTTTTCTTGCAGTAAGTCTAGACGTAATGGATGAGCCGGCTGGCTAGGGTTAGCATGCTAATCGGGTGCTAACTTTACGTGGTTAGGTTAGAAGGGGGCCTCGACCAGGTACATACAGTTTATGATGGCTTCTTCCTCCGCAAAGATAGAGTTGAGCTTGGGGGCTTAAAACTAAAGAATGATTTTTGACGGGAAAAAAAAGTTCTGGCCATCAAAGTTTCATTTAATATTGTTACTCTTTATGGAGTAACTCTAGAATGAACGGAAAAGTTGGGCACGTTGGGTTTAGCGTTTAGCTTGGGTCAGAGAGCTCATAGAGCTAACAGAGCTCACCTGCCTGGGTCCATCATGATTAAAATATACACTATACTAAAACAGTTAAGCGCCTCAGGCTCGGTGGATACGACTGACTCGAGTAGTTCTATTAAAATATTTGGCTTGTATGATGCTGTTTGAAGTCAAACGCTGGACTCATGGTTTGCGATTCTGAAAACCTAGAAATTCAACGTAGCACCGTCAAAAATACAAAGAAAGCTCTGCAGTCTGGCCTTTACCGTTAACCTTTTTTTCAAAAGATGCTGTAATGAAATGCGTCATGGTTTAAAATGTAAATATAAACCACTAAAATGTTTGCGTTTGCTTTTCTTGAGTTTGCATGCAGTATATTCTAAAACAATTATTCACCTCAGGCTCTGAATATCGCCTAACCCCCCCTCCCCAGGTGCCGTCTCTTGGGCTGCTCATTGATATCTAGGGCTGGGTGATGTAAACTAAAAATTATGTCAATAATTTTGCACATTTTCATGATAACAATATCTCAATATCCTGCGATGATGTAAAAGTAATCTTCAGAGATAAAAACATGATAGAATATTCAGACTGTTGGTAAGTATATATGCACCAGGGGGCACTCACCGTTCACGTGCTCTGCACACCCTGAGCTCTGTTTTTTTCCCATTGGTGAACTGTCTCTGCTCCTCCATCTCTTGCTCCTGGCTGCTAATTTTAAATAAACTAGTTGTAGTTCCTCCTGATGGCTCCCTTAAAAGCTCCATTAGGACTCATAGCTAGCAATGTCTGCTTCAGCATCAACTCTACATCATATTTCTTGCAATGGTCACAATACACAATAAAGATCCTGTACAAGACACAGCTAGAACACCATGACGTGCTCAACAAGGCCCGAACACGTGGAAACTGTTATTAGCAGAAACTTGAAGGAAAAAAATGATATTTGAGATGAATTATTATCATCATATCGCTACGCCACCAATGGTATTACTGACCATCTAGAAAATCGCTGGACTGAAGAGCCAGTCATGTATGAAGGTGAAACATCATGGTTTAAGGTCACCTCCAGTACATAGGGATCACAAAGCTATGTGAGGTGGGTGGGAACATTACCAGACGCAAATATCAACAGATTATTGCTTCCTGTTATGTTTCAAACCTACAGGATGCTCAAATTTCTCACCATAGGGTTGATAACACACTGCTTTCTGATCATTTGGTAAACGAGCCGCTCTCTAAAATAGCTTACTTGTGTTTTATAAATGGACTACAAGTGTCTTGGTCCACAAGAATTTATAGTAGCACTTACAACTTTTTATTATTTGTAATTTGAAGATCTTGAAGGTGTCTGATTCTTTTAATATGATAATTATTCTTCATGACGAGCACCTGGGAGTCTGGTACCATCACGGCCATGTTTGCAGAGGCACTATTGACCTCGAGTGATGCTTAAAATTTTCAATATTTTTTCAAATTATATTTGGTACAATTTTATATATTTAGTAATAACCAGGGTCATTTGATTATTTTTCTGTAATAAATATAGTCTTGAAAGTGAAATTATGCCTTTGCGACAGGCAAAAACGTGAAAAATTTCTTTCCAATACTGCTGCTATCACATATTATTCCGTTCCGTCAGAGGGTTATTTTAAGTCATGGTTGATGAAAATTGGTTAATAGGTTGGTCAGATACGGGCTTTTATACATGAATGTCCACATGCGAGACGTGACTTTTGTCAGTGAGTGTAAATGTTATATAATTCACTGTAGTGTTCTTCACAGAACTAATGTTCTTGCCTTTCTGTTCACCTCTCGTATGTAAGGATTATAGAATAATATGACCGGAGCATCATCTGTTCAGGGTGCCATCTCAGGAGAACAATAGATCACTGGGCTCCAGACGCTCCCGCCGAGAGGAACATTTCATAATATGGCAATATAGAACAAACATAGCAAGTTTGAAAGCCCCAGCTTCAGCGTGCGGCAAGTGAATGTCCAGAAACCTAATATACAGCTTGACCTCTGTGACCTGGAAAAGTAGGTCAAGGTCATTCACACACAAGCTCATCCTAGCACTCATAGTAGTGAACCAGCACACCAAGTTTGAAAGCCCCAGCTTCAGCGTGCGGCAAGTAAATGTCCGTGTGTGACGGACAGACAGACGGAATCCATTCCTATCTCCCTGAGAGGCGGGGCTAATAAATCTTGGCAGAAGAACAGAGTAGAATATTGCATGGACACGATTTCTGAGTGAGACGGAATGGAGCTGAATGGATCTGATGCTAAATTCGCGCCATGTGTCTGCTTTTAACTCTGATAATAGACCCTCATCTTTGATATAATAGCAGAGTTCAGCGTGTGCTATCCGTTTGTGTACGAGTGACTTCTCGCTGTGGTGCTTTGGTCGTCCTGAAAGTTTTTCCTGCAATCATTTACTATTTCGGTGTGCTGACTCACCGCCTGGCCAGCCACGCTCTGATCATTTGTTTCTTTATAAATGATTCGGGGGGAGATGTTGCTTACGGTGTTTATTTATATTGACATCAGTGTTTATTTTTCTGGAGAATTTGTGCGCTGAGATATGAACGTGTTTGCTCTTGTATTTGGGCTTCAGTGCTAATCTCGTCCTCCGTCTCCTGGTTCTGTCCTGATGCAGGTGAGCGTAGTGCAAGACTCTGTAAATATCTCAGGTCAGTCCAACACAAACGTGCTGAAAGTTCCGGAGTGCCATCTCTCAGATGATCTGGGGAATCTGTGGGAGTGTTCACGCTTCACTGACTGCACACTGTGCGTGGGAGGCCAGGAGTTCAAGGCCCACAAATCCATCCTCGCAGGTAAAGACCAACAGCCACCCTCAGTTTCATCTCCGGCCGGAGGTAGATCTTTAACGACATACGTTTCAGGAAGTCAGATCTTGCGCAGATCCATCCCATAATATTCCAGATTTCAAGGAAGTGAGCTGTAAGATTTCAGGCAGTTTGGTTCCCAAAGAGCTCTGGTGGTTTGAGCATCTGAGGTCTCGTGTGGAACATTCCCCGACCCCATTAGATTTCAGAACGATTGATACAGCAGGTTAGATCCTGGGCTGACTGGTCTTCTAGTTCTCAGGTCTGTCAGTTCCACAAGATATCAGATAGATAAGATCTACACTGGATTGGTTCTCCAAGTTCTCAGATGTTCTGCTGCCTCAGTATCTCAAGGAGACTGGAATCTAAGATCTTGAGCTGTAAATTGGAGAGAAGTGAAGAGAACCAGGCGTGTTTGTGGACATGTCGAGTAATATCTGACTGATGGACCGATTGCTTTGTTGACAGCGAGATCGCCGGTGTTTAACGCCATGTTCGAGCACGAGATGGAGGAGAGTAAGAAGGTACACTTTTCCTCTGGATGCTAGACGTTTACAGCAGCGGTATTATCTGTACTCACTGTGGCTTTATTTGCTCACTCACAGAACCGGGTGGACATCAGCGACGTCGAGCCGGACGTCTTTCGAGAGATGATGGCGTTTATATACACGGGGAAAGCGCCAAATCTGGAGAAAATGGCCGACAGTTTGTTGGCAGCAGCTGATAAAGTAAGCGAGGGAGCTGATTTTGTGTTGATAGAATATTTCTTATGAAATGGCGATCATAATTTTTGGAAATGAGGATTCTGGGTAATCAGTGTGTCTCTGTAATAAGTCATTGAGTTTAGGTAAAGATCAGACTGGAGGTAATGTTCAGTTCATATCTAATGTAGATCAGTAATAGATTATTATACAGCACTTTCAACTTCGCCTCGTTTAAATTAACGCCTTTGTCCGCCACCATGAAACCTGAAACGGGGCTTAACGAGATAAATGGGCTTAAGTGGCTTAATCCCGAGCAAGTAGATCACCTCTGTACCTGATGTGGACCTCAGGTGTCCCACAGATCAGTTCTCTGTGCTGAGAAAAGAATTTCGCACCTCAACAAACTTAGCATTAACATCAGTCTGATTTTTATGTCCAAGGTTTTTCCTTTTCTTACATTTAAAAATCTTTTATCCTGTTTTAAAGGTAGACAGCACTTTTAAAAGTTAATTCTGTGCAGATCTCCAGATTAATTTCTTTCTGCTTGTGAAATTCGAGGCTGATGGCTTCTGTTTAAACAATTTTATGAACAGTTATTTAAAAGTCGTCGAGGCCCAAGTTAACATGTACAAGTGGAGGAATCTGATACATTCACGCCGTTTATTAACAGAATTGTGTTGGAGGTGTTGAAAGGTTTGGATTAAAATCATGTCCTGTGCAGTGAAAATGTTAGTAGTGATATAGTAAAGCTATCGGTGTATGATTTTGCGCACAGACAGATTTCAGTGTTAGGTTTAGATTGAGCTTAACTTTTAACAAGTGTTAATTTATAAAATATATATATATATATATGAAATTAGAAGGTGAAATTAGAGTCAGGTGTACAAAATTCTTAACGGTGCACAAACTTTCAAGCACCACCGCGTGTGTCTATATATATATATACATATTTATTAAAAGATCAAATTAATTACCTTTTTTCACCTTTACTTCTGTGATTGCTTATCAAAAATTACAAGACTTTTGGACGTTTGGGTAATCGTTCCATTTTATAGAAAGAAGTTTTATATTTATGGTGTGTTTGTGTGTGTGTGTGTGTGTGTGTGTGTGAGTGTGAGTGTGAGTGTGAGTGTGAGTGTGAGTGTGAGTGTGAGTGTGA
>JAOUQZ010000047.1:840444-857018 GCA_028564935.1 Neosilurus hyrtlii
TCTCTCTCTCTCTCCCTCTCTCTCTCTCTCTCTCTCTCTCTCTCTCTCTCTCTCTCTCTCTCTCTCTCTCTCTCTCTAACACTTGGTCTAAATCCAGAAACAGTAATGAGTGTGTGAAATTCTTCTCCTCCTTCAGCGAGAGGAAGAGCCGTAACAATTGTTCTAATCTTTCTCATGCAATATGTTCCGTCCCTGAGCTTCATTTTTATTTATTCTTCCTGCCTGCACCCATTTTGTTATTTTCTCTCCCCTCTCTCTCTCCCTCTCCCTCTCTCTCTCTCTCTCCCTCTCTCTCTCTCTCTCTCACTCTCTCTCACTCCCTTGCTCTCTCTCTCTCTCACACTCCAGCTGAAACAATCTTTTAAGACTATATTTTTGTGGACGGTTTGTTGAACTGAGGATGAGTCAATGGACTCCCACGTCATCGCTGATGGCCGTAAAACGATCAGTGTTCCTTTTTCCTGTGCCTGCCTCGTCCATAACAGACCGGGCCGTCAGTTCCTCTTCACCTTTTGCACTAGTTCCCCCGCGGCCGTCGTTTTGACTCGATGTGTTAAAATGTTTGGTGTCAGTGACCGGACACCTGAGACGACGAGGGAAACAGATCCTGCCCCATATTGATGGCACTGTTTCTGTGGAAAGGATTTACTTGACTTCTATTTGAAAGAGAAATACTTTCACAGGGTGTTTTTCTGTTTTTTTTTTTTTTTTGGTGTCATGATTTGATGCTATGTTGTAGAAAGGAGGTATTATCTGATGTTTCTACACTTACGTTACTCGGATGTGACGTTACACTGTGAGAGAAATGAGGGCTAAACGTTGATCTTTCTGCCAGTTTATTCCTTTAATTCTGTCTTAAACACACACAGTCTGTGACCCAACACTCAGTGTGAACACTCATCACTCATTACTCATGTCTAAAGTCTACTGAGTGTGGAAGTGATCAATAATTCAATGAAAACGAGTCGGCTAGTAAGTTCTGGCACCGTCTTTTAGCATGGATGCGATCCCCCAAACCCCCTTTTCCTGGTGTTTGTTGACAGTCATGTACACTTATGTAGCAACTGCTACTGTTCTTGCTTGTGGGCGTGGCCTGATGGTAAAAGTAGTAGCTGTGTTTTAAAGCTAACTAATTAAACACCAATTAAATTTGTGTTGTGTTTGTACATATATGCATTAATAGCTAGTGTCCTTATACACAGATTAGCAAATGGCTAACGGCTAGCTACGTACTCTACGCGGAAGTGCTGAGGAAACATCAGGCCACATGAACCGTAGGTTACTCAGATTTGGATCTTTCTCTTCTTTATGTTGTCTTGACTCGTTTACACATCACAATTTAAAACATGATAAAATACTGGGCTCGTATGGAGTTTAAATAAAGTTTATGGCATTTCTAAACAAAGAACTTTCCCCAAACAAAGTATTATCAATTTCATTAGTTTAGTTCTCAAGCACAGTGTTACAGTGTGGGTCCATAATATTCCATTATAATTATTATTAATATCATCGTCATCATTGTTATTATGATTGTAATTATTAGTATTCTTATCATCATTACTGTATGAAATCTTAAAGAACTTTTAGATTAGATTAGCGTTAGCTAGAATTACCAGCCAATAAGCTTTTTTTGTTTGTTCGTGTCCTTTCGGGCAGTACGGTGGTGCAGTGATTAGCATGTCCACCTCACAGCAAGAAGGTCCTCGGTTCAAGTCCAAGATTCGGCTCAGGCTTTTCTGTGTGGAGTTAGCATTGTTCTCCTCCTGTTTGTGTGGGTTTCCTCCAGGTACTCTGGTTTCCTCCAACAGTCTAAAAACGTGCACATCAGGATAACTGGTTGTTCCAAATCGCCAAAATGGCTGTGTTTGTGTTGGCCCTGCGATGGTCTGGGGAGCTGTTCAGGGTGCACCCCACCCTCGCCCAGAGTCGGCTGAGATCGCCGTCAGCCTTCCCACGACCGTAATTAGGATTAAGCGGCTTAGAAAATGAGTGTTTCATTGCAATCTGATGACAGTTTGTTAAAATTCCATTATTATTATAATTTTAGTTATTACAGAATTATTTATTTATAGCAAATTTCAGCATCAGTTAACCATATATAATGCTAATCGCTAACATCTTTATTCATTAATATTTACTTATTCCATACAAAAAAAAATCCCATAATACACGTTTAAATTTATTTGACCTTTTGTATTGCTGAATAACTTGCTGATTTATGAACATCGTCACAGCACTTAATTTATGCGAATTTGTCTTAATTTATGCGAGTAGGAATAAACTGCTCATTACATAATTAATTTTTACAGTATTTACTCTATGTTAATGAGAAAATTGAACCCAACAGGTGAATAATTAAAACTATTCCAGTGAAAACCTTCCAGAAGATTCCCAAAGATTAAGGCATACCTACAGTATGGAGCACTTCGAACATCTATATTCTCACACTTCCTGCTTCAGGGTGCCAGAACTTAATCACAGGCTCGGTCTATCATCTGGAAGCCAGCCAGGAGCGAGGAGGCCAAATCACACTCGCTTCCGTTCCTCTCCTCGAGTCCTTGACGAACAGAGGTGTGTGTGTGTATGTGTGTGTGTTCGTTCTCAGCCGGGATCTGGAACTATGAGTTCGCACTCCTCCATATGCTGACTCAGCAAATGGAACGCTAGCATCACTGCTGTGTGTTGGGAGATTCACGCCATATCGTTTTGGTATATTTCATGAGTACTGGCATTGGAGGCTTCTGTGTGATGTTTAATGTTATGCCGGTTGATTTGTTCTGTTTAAGGACTGTGTAAGGATGTGTGTTATCATTAAAAAAATGTTGTCTTTTTCAGCATGAGGTGTTTTTTTGTTTTGTTTTGTTTTGTTTTTTTCCCCCCAAATCTATTTATTCACATCAGTGCTTGCTAACACGGTTCTGTCTTGGAAAGGTTTTGAGTTCATCTTGTTTATATTTCTCATCTAGAAGAACCTCATGCGGCCCTTGGACAGTGATATAGGCGACCTGTATTAAAGGGGACCTCCGTCCTGGATAGGTCTGGTTTAGGAGACTCTGTATAGGTACAGTCAGCGCTGTGGGGCGTCCTGAGGGCGGAGTCAGTGAGGCAGGACGTCCTTTCCTTCAGACATATGCCAATACCAACAAGCTGTTGTGTCCTACATAGCATCCCAGGCCTGCTCTCATTGAAGAAAAAGACTAGACAGGTTATTCAAAAAAATTACCCTGAGCATCATGGCCAGGTGTCTTCTACTGCCTGATTAAATCACCTGTAAATGGCACTAATACATTATAGATATCATTCAGTAAATGTACTGTAATTTCAGGACTGTACAGCTATTAGCGCTAATAGACTAGCATGTTTTAGTGAATTTCATGCCGTCTCACGTCGGTTGTTTTAACGCTTGCTTTGCCAAAGTCTTGTATCACACCAGGATTTACACACCATGCAACCTGAAGAACTGCGGGGCCTTAAATGCTCTCCTTAAAAAAAAAAACTCGTAGTAGCTTTTGTCAGGGCTAATACTCAATCACAAGCTGTGTGGGTGAGACACTTTTCCCTTTCAGTGTGATGTAAAACCATCCTGGAGGGTGACCGAACAGTCGTATCGATCCTGGGTTCCTGTACAGCACATTCTGCCCTTTGTTGGCTGTTACAAAACGTTGGGAGGAAATCTGCTCAGTTCACTGAATTTCAAGCATTTCATCCTAAACCAATCCAAAAGTGTTAGAAAACAAAGCGAGTGTAAGGCTAACGTGGTGTAAAGAAGCGATGACTACACACAAATGTTTTAATGTTGGACTCCACAGGTGACCGAACTCATCCTTGCACCGTATCTCGTGCAGCCTCTATCTTCTCAGTATTCTTTATTTTCCCCATCAGTGTTAAAGGACCTTTAAGAAAATAAATACTAATGATCTGTAGGGGGCACTCTTTTTGAGCCTTCCAGCATGCAGGAAACTTGCGTCTTGCTCAGTCACCTATAAAACAGGCATGTTCTGTCGTGTGGCTCCATCACATCGAGGAGGCTTCAGTTCTCTTCCAGCTGGCGCATTTCTAGCCAACAGACAGCAGCCTATATTCTAACCGACTCTCTCATGTCCCAGTCTATCCAGCCAAGTCTTATCCTGCAGATTTGCATCTAGGAGACTGATCTAGCCAACTCTTTTTTCTTGTTTAGCTCATCCTTATTATCCAGCCGTCTGTCACCTGGCCAACTCTTAAATTGGCTCTCATTGTGCAGCTAACTGGTATTGAGCTGACTCGCGTCATCAAGCCAACCCTCATCGTGTGTCCAGTTGACCCTCACCTAGCAGACGTGCATTCTGTTTACTCATCATACTGACCCTCAACCACCTGACTCATAGTCTGGTGATTTGTGTCCACCCAACTCTTGTCCATCCAAGTCCACACAAGTGTCATCATTAAGCCGACATGTATCCACATGGAAATTATTCTGTATTATTCTTGCGTCCACACAACTGTTATCGTCTAGCCCAGTCGCTTCGACACGACTCTTAATGTCCAGCTCACTTGATCCACACGACTCTTAATGTCCAGCTCACTCGCATCCACACGACTCTTAATGTCCAGCTCACTCGCATCCACACGACTCTTAATGTCCAGCTCACTCGCATGCACACGACTTAATGTCCAGCTCACTCGCATGCACACGACTTAATGTCCAGCTCACTCGCATGCACACGACTCTTAATGTCCAGCTCACTAGCATCCACACGACTTAATGTCCAGATCACTCCCATCCACACGACTCTTATCGTCTAGCCCTCTCGCATCCACACAACTGTTATTGTCTAACCCACTCGCATTCACACGACTGTTATCATCTAGCCCTCTCACGTCCACATGACTGTTATCGTCTAGCCCACTTGCGTCCACACAACTCTTATAGCCTAGCCTACTCGTGTCCACATGACTGTTATCGTCTAGCCCACTCACATACAACCAACTATTATCGTCTAGCCCACTCGCATCCGCACAACTCTTATCGTCTAGCCCTCTCGCACCCACACGACTCTTATAGCCTAGCCCACTCGGATCCACACGACTGTTATCGTCTAGCCCACTTACATACAACCAACTATTATCGTCTAGCCCACTCACATCCACACAACTCTTATTGACCAGCCCACTCGCGTCTACACATCTCTTATCGCCTAGCCCACTCATATCCACACGACTCTTATAGCCTAGCCCACTCGCGTCCACACGACTGTTATCGTCTAGCCCACTCGCGTCCACACAACTCTTATCGTCTAGCTCACTCATATCCACACAACTCTTATTGACTAGCCCACCCGCATCTACACATCTCTTATCGCCTAGCACACTTGTGTCCACACAACTCTTATTGACTAGCCCACTCGTGTCCACACGACTCTCAATGTAGGGGTGACTCGTGTCCACACAACTGTCATTATCTGGCGTACTCGTGTCCGCACAACTTTTCATCAAGCCCAGAGGTTTCCAACCCTTATCCTGTCCCTGCGCAGTTTCTCTTCTGTCCCACTTTAAGTCATGAAATTCTGGTAATTAGTTAAACCAGGTGTTGGGAACCAGGAAACCAGCCAAATGTGCAAGGCACTGGATTCTCCAGGACCAGGGATGGGAACCACCGGTTTACTCTACTCACATCCACATAACTCTTACCGTGTAGCCCACTTGCACCTAGATGACTCATGTCCACCCAGCGCTCATCATGTAGCCAACACAAGCCACACAGCTCTTGTTGTCTAGTCAACTTGCTCCACATGACTCTAATCATCGATCTGACCTCCATGTGCCTGATTCTCATCATCTACTGACTCTCGTCGTCTCTCTCTCTCACTCTGTGTTAAATTAAAGCTCGCCTCTCCCAAAGTGTATAATCACAGCAGTGTGTGTTTTCACACATTTCAAGTTCCACAGAATTCAGTCTGATCAAGCATCTGTGGGATGCACTCGACAGACAAGTCCGAACCATGGAGGCCCTTCCTGTCAAACTACAAGATTCAAAGGATCTTCTACAAATGTCTTGGTGCCAGATACTAGAGTATACATTCAGAGGTGGTGTGGAGTACATGCCGCGAAGACTCAGGGCTGTTTACGAGGAACAAGAGGAAATACTGGTACTCGGTGGACAGTTTTATTGTTTTTACTGATCGTGTGTGTGTGTGTGTGTGTGTGTAGATATATATCTAAAATTGTTTTTATTTTTAATTTTTTCAAGCTGGACAAGTGTTTCCCTTCAGAAAAGGTTCCAGAGTTTGTGCATATAACATTACAAGTAATATTTAGGAAAGAGCATTTATGTATTTTTATTTTTTGTGCTCAGTAGTTCACAGCCATGAGGTAATAACCACAGACCTGCTTTTATATTTATTTAAAGTATTTTGTTAATAACTGCTCCATTTGTTGAAATAAATGTTTAAATGTGAAAATATAATTTTAAGAACACACTCTCATAAACAGTGATTAGTTTAATTGTATAAAATGTTCACTTTTTATATAACGTACTCTAGACTGCAGGAATGTTATACTGACATTAACGGGATAAAAGCGGCGTGTGTGTGTGTGTGTGTGTTTGCGAGCGCAGCCTGATTTCGTCCTGAATTAGCACTACAGCTGCGGCACTTTGCTCTATTAAAGCACGGCGCTTTCATGTGCTCCCTAATGCCAGCACTGATTAAAATGAACAGCAGGCACTAATCCGAGATATGAGACGGTCGTTTCCCTTGGAGCGTCTCCGTATCAGCTCCACGTTCAGAGTGAATGAAGAAACACAGCCTCATGAGAGAAGCTGGTCTAAACCTGAGCTGAACACTATGGAATGTTTATTGTAAACATGAAGGAAAGGAAGCAAACACAGGATTGATACGGATCCTCACATCATGAGTGGGGGAATTTTTAATGATGATCTTCAGTCATTCATTCATCCTGGTTTATTTTTCTACAGTCACTGGGAAGCTGGAGCCTATCTTGGCCGACTGTGGGTTAAGGCGGGGTGCACCCTAAACAGCTCACCAGTTCATCATGGGCAAACAAACAACCATTCACACATTCGCACCTAGGGGTAGTTTGGAGCAGCCAATTTGCATAATGTGCATGTCTTTGGACTGTGGGAGGAAACCAGGAGTGGGAGTATCCTGAGGAAATTCATGTAAGAGTAGGGAGAACATGCAAACTCCACACAAAAATGCCCACATCAAGCCCGGGACTTGAACCCAGGACCTTCTTGTTTTGAGGTGGACATGCTAACCACTACAAACTGATTTTTAGCTAATATGGTGGAAAGTTAGTCAGAGACAAACAAATGCGAGACTTGTGTACACACAGAGGAAGATTTTATTTTCTTTAGCTTACTGAGGAGTCTGGAAAGAGAAGCATCATCCTCCTGAAGTCTGAGTGCAGTCATGTTCACCATCCTTACAAAACATTTCACATCAGGATCTGAATAAAGGTATTGTATTAAATACAGACTATACAAATTTAACATGATTTAAGCAGCGTCCACACCGGAAGCGATGAGTGATAAGCGAACCGCCTCGCCACAGAAGTATCATCGGCTCTTTATGCCTAGGTAACCCGCTCACGTGTTTCTAACTTAAAAATTTTTCCAAGTGAAACTGAGTAGCATCAAGTGCCTTTCCCGCAGTAGATCCGTGAGAGCTTTTATCATTCTTATATTATCAGAGTAAATAGTTTAGAAGTATTATCTTTATTATCATAATCAGTAATATTAATATATCATTATTATTATTATTGTTGTTATGCAGTCGTGCGGTGGAACAGTGGTTAGCATGTTCGCCTCACAACAAGAAGGCCTGACTTCGATTTCTGGGGTCGGGGCATTTCTGTGTGGAGCATGTTCTCCCTGTGCTTGTGTGGGTTTCCTCGGGTACTCCAGTATCCTCCCACAGTTCAAAAACACGCCCAGTAGGCTGATTGGTGGTTTCAAATTGCCCTGAGGAGTAAGTGAATAGGTGTATGTGTGTTGGCCCTGCAATGGTCTGGTGAGCTGTTCAGGGTGTACCCCACCCTTGCCCAGAGTCGGCTCGGATGGGCGCTAGCCACCCTGCGACCCTAATTAGGATAAAGTGGCTTAGAAAATGAATGAACGAATGGATTATTATGATGCAGTGAGTATAGGGCAGAGACTCTTGTGTATCATGAAACCAGGAAGAGTTAAACACATACAAATATAACCTCACAGGAAGTGCTGACTATTTTGGAAACGTGAACCAAAGCGTGACGTTCCTGATCATTATCCATGGAGGATTTCTGTGTGCAGTTGTAAAACACAGGGCAATAATGAGATACTCTTTGATGTTAAGGTGGGCGGAGTCATTAAACCTGTGTCCATTGTTTCCCTATTGAAAAGGTTTTGGGGAACTCAGTGTCTGGGGACACCGTGGGCTTTAACTGGTCATTGCTCAAATGGTGTCGTGTGAAAGTTCAGCTCAGATGAACTCTGTAGACTTTGTCACTTGAGAAAATTTCACCTCCGACCGCTCATTTCACTGACCGCCACTGACTTTACAAGGTCGCTTCCTGTGTGGACGCAGCTTTAGTCGTAACATTACCTGCTACATGAACATCAACAACTTTCCCCCCTTTGCGTGTTATTTTACAGAGAAATCAGACAGTACAGAAGCAACGTGTTGAAAATAATACTGAGGCTGAACAACTTGTGTTTCATTTACAGTTCACACCAAGGGGAGGTAAATATCCGGGTTATAGCTACGCTGGGAAATCGAAATGTTAATACAAGGCAACAAAAGTACAGATTAGCTGTAAATAACTCACTGCAATGCACTCTGGGAAAAAAAATCAACAGGCTGGAATAGTTTTGGATTAAGGAACATAAATTGGGTTGTTGTTGCTTTCTTTTTTTTTTTTCCAATATCCATCTTATTTTGTTAAACTGGGATGCAAATCATGTGTAAATTACATATTTTACTATTTTAAATAAAACATTTAAAAATTCTCATCACGATTTGGGTAACATGACCCACTAGCTCTCCACGCTACAGTAAACATTCTAAAACTTAAAAGATTTATAATGCACCCATTTTGTTTCCTGGTATAAAAGAAATAAACAGAAGTATTATTTATTTGAAGATATTTCCTCTTTTCAGATTAGTGGAAAGCCACCAGTTCATTCTTCTTTGAACCGTTATGTCACCTGATCAATCACACGACTGTTCCTCCTCGTAGATATCATATAAGATAGATCGGCTACGTCCCGTGGCAGTCGGCTCTGTCTGACCATCATCGTAGCACTGCAGCTCTGAGCCGTCAAAAACATCATTTTATTTTCTCACTATTTATGCTGTTGTAAACCGGATCTGGCCCTCGTACCCCCCTGTGAACACCCGATCCTGTCTGATCTTGGAAAAGCACTTGTATGGGAGACCCCCTGGTGCTGAATGGCAGCGTGAAGTCTGGGACAGGCATGGCACACGGACATGACGGCGACAGAAGTCATCTGAGGGAGGCTTTTCTTTGCCACCGTTGCTTCAGGCTAGCTCACTGAGGATGTGTAGTGTTTATAGAGAAATGTTTAAATTCGATTTCAAATGAGTTTTTACTATGTAAAGCTGCTCTGCCAGTTCTAAAAAGCGCCATACAAATAAAACCGAATTGAGTTGAATTGGACGACATGAGAGTGAGCAGCAACAGCCAAGACGGCGACGCAAAGTTCCGCCATGCAACAGCGATGTCAGTAGGGTGTAGCTTCTCTATCTATGTTTGATATCTGAGTTCATCCTCTTTCTCTCAGAGAAAACTGGTGAGAAAACGGCGAGACCAGTGAGAAAATGTGCTCCTCCCAACAAGCCGATAAATGGATATGTCTAGAAGGAATGGGAAATGGTGTTAGCAGGGAAAGGTATGCCAGATGCAAGCGGCATTTCCAGGTGATTCACGACTACGATGCACTTTCCTCTGAAGTTGAAAATATTTTTAAATAAATAAATGTTTAATAATTTACCTTTTGTATTATACAGAGAATCATTCAGCCTCATCAGATAAAAAAAAACCCTCATGATCTGAATCATCCTCCATATCATCCTCCAGCTATTGTTCTCACTGATGTTCCTCTATGAGATTCTAGTAGAAGGTGTTAGCTGTGGAATGAATACGTAATGATGCACTGCTGCTAAATAATATCTCTTTTCGGAATGCTTAAAATGAATCCTGAAAACAAAACCACCTCCTGTAAGTTCAAAATGTATTTTTCTCAGAGACTGCCCGCATGACTGACAGGTTAAATTTCATTTTTTGGCTTCCGTCCCTTCGTTTAGCATGTGCAACTGAAATTTCCCACTGTAATTAATGTTAATTAGAGGCTGGAAATGCGGAGCACTGTGGCAAGACCATGACAAAGTGTCGTTAATTGGCTGCCAGATCCACTAAACCCACCTGTCTGATGAATCGAGCTCTCAAGGGGCAACCTGGAGTTTAATTTTCACTTCCGTCCCCCCGGAAAGATCATCTCACCCGACCACAATGCTAATCCTGACAGCTTCGCCAACAACATCACATCACATGTTGTCTGTGATTTACAACATTACTACAGTGAGTTACTGGGGTTATGGGGTTAGCACACTTACACACATACACACACATACACAGCAAAACATTTCTACTTATTTGTTTTTTCTTGCTAGATGAACAGAATGTTTGCCTGAGCAAACCTCGAACACATTTCATCCTTAATCCAGGAAGGTCTCTTGGAACATCTTGTCTGGTTTCAGTTTCTTTGACAGCAAGAAACTTCAGACTCAATTCTCTTAATTAGCCTGTGCTCACCGTTTCACTAACATGAGAAGCAGAAGATTGTCCAAAGCACATGCTAATAGTGTTGCCTGATGTTGAACATCTGGACTGGTTCTTAATTGTGTACACAGAACATGTGGAGCTCAGTCCTGCAGGGTGAGTTTGGGCCAAATCTGGGGGAAAATAACAACCACAGTTGATCTCAGAGATATCTAAATAATACAGGCTGTGATTTACAGCCAAGCTTAGCACTGAGTCTTCCCATGGATTTGACCAAATGTGGACTCTGAGGAACATAAAGTTAGGGCTGGGGTTTTGAACCAAGGTTGGTCTCTGTAAATTTTTGGTAGGCATTTGGTTCCATGATAGTCATGCCTGGGTAGCACGTTAGACCGAGGTAAGGCTCGCGTCCTTCCAATAATTTAGGCCATGATTCTGGGCAGATGTTGGGAGCAAGTGGTGTGAGTTCTGGTGATGTTTGGGGTATGATTATAATCCCAGGTAATGGCGAGTCAACCCACCGCCTCAGATGGATTTTGGATCAAATGTGTGAGTTCAGGTGTGAGCACTTGCTCTATGGAGGAGGTTTGAGTGAGTTTTGGAGGTGGTTTTGGAGTCCAGGGCCTGGTTTGGGCTCAGGTTGGTCAAGTTCAAGTCAAGTTAAGGTGGTGAGATTATCCTGTGGAGGCGTACGGTGTGTCACTGTGATAATTATAGTCAGGACAGATTTTCTGCACCAGTTTATAGTCGCTGCTGTAAAAAGAGATATAGATGCATATGACCTTGAACGGTTTGGAACACAGCCATGAGACATGGCTCTGCGTCTGCTCCTGGTAGCACGTCTTGGAGACGTCGAAGCCGCACATCCCCGATTTCTTGTTTCGGTCCGTTTTTTCGTACTCGACCCGACAGTTGAAGGATTTCGTGTCCTTGGTTTCCACTGTGCTCTGCTGTGCTATTTCAAACTCCACCACTTTGGACGGTGGTACCAAACTCACCGAGACGTTCCCTAAGCCGGTGGAGTTGTGCCGGAAGTAGACGCTGAAGGTCCCGTTTCCGTGATCCACTATCTTCCCGGTGATCAGGAGGTTCAGCTTCACCGTCTTGATGTTGGAATTGAAATCCCCCCATCCGAACATTTTCTTGAACTTTCCCGTCTTCACGATGGGTCTTCGTTTAGTCCTGCTTTGCACCTCACCAACAGCTGTCTGGTTAGATAACCAGTCCCATGAGTCCTCCATTTTTTCCAAGTATGTCATCTGTCTCATGCTGCTCTTGAGGGCACGATATCCTCTGGAGAACAAGCGCAGGGGGGTTGCCATACGACTGCTTGGCCCTTTGGGGGAATGGTTGCCCTCATTATCAGTCTCTCCCCAGTCCATAATGCCCAGCTCGGGAATCTGCAGACGCCTGCATGTGACCTTCAAAAAAAAAAAAGAGAAAAAACAAGACGCAGTAAGCGTTAGAGCATGAACTCCCAATAGAAACGATTTATTTTTTAATCAACCATGAAATTAACATAATAAAGGGTACGGAGCCAAAAAATCCCTGTTTTAAAAACAATCTCAATATTAAAAAAGAATGAATTAGGCACAGACACAAAAACAACAGCAGCATGAAGAGGATGCTGTTTCCTGATACGCTGCTTTAGCAAACGTTAGCTCACTTGGTCACTTTTTTGTTGTTCTTTGTTTTTCTCGCATAATAGAGTGATATTCAATCAACACACTCCACACATCACCAGGATACTATTACACTCTGCTTTTTACGGATATGTTTGTTCTTTTAATTAAGACATTTCCACACGCCGTAGCCTGTAAATCAGTCCTTTCTGCATAAAATCATTAACACTTCCAAGGTAACGATCTTCAGCCCTACACGAACTTCAGAGTTTATTACTCTCAAATGAACCCAGACTTCGTCTTATCGGAAAGGGGAAAAAAATCCCGGAGAAACAAAATGATTATGCCGAAGTTATTACAGGGAAAGTGTCAAAACTACAAGCAACTGAACAAAAATATAAACGCAAAAATATATATTTTTTCAAAATATTTTTAGACAATATGGAAATATTTCAACAAAACAATAATAATTTTATTCTTGCCTTAAAATTGAACCAAAGGAAACATGACTAACAATGTTCTGGTTATGATTCATGAGTCACCACCACCTGAACCAACCAGGGGTCAGAGGGCAAAGTTCACAGTACCGAGTGTGTCCACTATCTGCATCACGTAAAGCGCTACATCTCCGACACATAGAGTTAACCAGGTGATTAGTAGTGGCTTGTCGGAGCCGTTCACGGAGGTTCAGGAGCTGCATGTGCGCATCCTCTGCAGCCGTGGTCCCATGTGGACGCTGGGCATATGGACGATTCGCAGTGAGGCCAGGCTCTGAATCGACTTCTCGACCGGCTGATGGCGGAATGATGCACATCCTCGTGTGCTGACACTGCCATCACAGACATCCCAGCATTCACCACCACGCTCCCTCATGACTTGTGTCATGTGTGGCACTGAGACTAGTAACAAAAGTGCACATTTCGGGGTGGCCTTTTATTGGCCCTGGTGGTTCGATTCCCAGGCTCGGGGTGTTTCTGTGTGGAGTTTGCATGTTCTCCCTGTGCTTGCGTGGGTTTTCTACAGGTACTCCGGTTTCCTCCCACAGTCCAAAAACATGCACAGTAGGCTGATTGGCTGTTCCAAATCACCCCTAGGTGTGAGTGTGAATGGTTGTGCATGTGTTGCCCTGCGATGGTCTGGCGAGCTGTTCAGGGTGTACCCCGCCTTCACCCACAGTCGGCTGAAATGAGCGCCATCCTCCCCATGACCCTAACTAGGATTAAGCAGCTTAGAAAATGAATAAATATCCAGGTATACACCGATAAGCAGTTGTATTATGTAAATTAGTTCAGGATTGGCTGACTGGTGTCCTAACGGGCCAATCACGAGCGTTGTTAAAACAGACTAATTCTTAAAGCTTCTGTTGATGTCATTAAATATTTTCCCACTGTAACAGCAGTATTGGCTACTCAACAAGAAGGGAATGTAAACTTGGTGAATATTTTATCTGTCATATCAAATATTTCCACGTACCGTTAAAAATGTCCTTCATTCACATCATTTGACATCGTTTTCAGTAGAAAGTTCCTAAAATTTGCTCCCCTCAACCTCCCACAGGGGGCCTGGGTGCCACCCTTGTTTCTTCCTGCTTCTTTTAAGCCTTTTCTCATTCCGAGAGAGAGAGAGAGAGAGAGAGAGAGAGAGAGATGCCTGCTTTTGGCAAAATTAAAAAAACCCTAATATTTCATCTAAAAAAAAAACCTCACTGAAGTTCATGTTTTTAATGTATTTTGCTGAGTTAGCTGGTGTAGTGGTTAGCATGTCCGCTTCACAGCAACAAGGGTTTTGAGTCCCGAGCTCGGCGAGGGCGTTTCTCTGCGGAGTTTGCCTGTCTATTTGTGCTTGCACAGATGCCCATGATTGCCCAGTGATCGCTTGACTGACAGGTAAGTGAGCGTAAAGTATGCGTATGCCATCCCTCCCTCCTTGTGAGCTCATCCAATTAGCTCCCATGGGCTCCCAACTACAGATGGTTGTGTGCAACCATCCTGGATTCAAACTAGCGCTCTCCAGGATGATAGCACCGCACCTTGCTGCTGCGCCACTCAGGAGCGTTGAGCAGTGGAGCCCGTTCCACTGATTCGCAGTGTGCTGTCCCTGCCTGAATGCGAGAAGACGGTACTTGCGAGAGTTGTAACGAGTACGTTTAAGCTCTAAATAAAAATGTAAGGAGTAAAAAACGTTTTTGCCTGGAAGGGCAGTCACCAAAGTATTCTGCACCCTTGATGATTATTGACTGGTGACTGGAGTAACTCTTCATGCACGAAGAAATTCCCACGCTGCAGCCTTTCTATAAAGGAGGTCATCATCATCACCATCATCCCTCATTTCCTCTTGGCGATCCATCATAAGTGTCCTTAAGTACCAAGGGCGTTTCTGTGTGGAGTTTTGCATGTTTTCCCCATCCTTGCGTGGGTTTCCTCTGGCTACTCCGGTTTCCACCTACAGTCCAAAACCATGCACATTAGGCTAAGTGGCTGTTCCAATTTGCCCCTGGGTGAGAGTGTGTGAATGCTTGTACGTGTCTATGACCTACGATGGACTGGCGAGCTGTTCAAGGTGTACTCTGCCTTCTCCTAGAGACGACTTAGATAGACTCCAGCCTCCCTGTGATCTTAGTAGGACAAAGCAGTTAGGTGAAGGGTTGAAGAAAGGATGGAATTTTTTCTACATGAATATATTTGATTTGTGGTCAGTTTTTCTCCCCTATTTTTGTTGTGGCCTTAAGTATGCCTCCCGAAGGGAGGGATGGTATACACTCCCCTGTCCATCACAGTGATCACCAGCTTATCCATGGGCGTCTGTGAGCTCTTTCGTACAAAAGGGGCAGATAGTGCTTTCCCTCCGAGTGTGTGAGGCCGCCTCCGAATGCATATGCACAGCAGCTCATAAAGAGGTGGACAGCAGCATGTCACGGAGGAGGAGGTGTGTGCATGCTTACTCCCCTCCCTGGTTGGTGGTGGTCGTGTGTGATAGAGAGGCAACACTTGATGGGTGGGAATTGGACACAACTAAAAAACGGGCTAAAAAGGTATGCCTCCCTATCATGTGACCACCACCAACCAGTGAGGGGTGAGGGCAAGCATTTACTCCCTCCTAGACATGTAATTCAGATACCTACATAGTTTCAAGCATTTATTCAAAAGCACCGTAACACACTTATGCATAACACACTTCAGAAGAAAGTGCCATCCACCCCTCCTCCCACACACACCCTGCATGCATGAGCTCACAGATGCCCATGATTGCCCAGTGATCGCTTGACTGACAGGTAAGTGAGCGTAAAGTATGCGTATGCCATCCCTCCCTCCTTGTGAGCTCATCCAATTAGCTCCCATGGGCTCCCAACTACAGATGGTTGTGTGCAACCATCCTGGATTCAAACTAGCGCTCTCCAGGATGATAGCACCGCACCTTGCCGCTGCGCCACTCAGGAGCGTTGAGCAGTGGAGCCCGTTCCACTGATTCGCAGTGTGCCGTCCCTGCCTAAATGCGAGAAGACGGGACCTGCGAGAGTTGTATCGAGGACGTTTAAGCTCTGAATAAAAATGTAAGGAGGAAGTGCAATTACTGTGGTATTTTTCGCCCTTGATGATTACTGACTGGTGGCTGGAAAAACTCAGCATGCAGAGAAATTTCCATACCTCGGCTCTTCCACAGAGAAGGTCATCATCCTCCATTTCATCTTGGCAAACCATCATAAATGTGGAGCCTCATCCTCGGTGAGAAGCTTATTTGTTTCCTACCCGTTCATTACTTTCATCACTCACTCATTTGTTGAACTGTTAATCCTATTAGGGTCACGGCGAGGATGGGGTCTGTGTCAGCTGACCCTGATTGTCCAATATACAACCATACACTCACACCTAGGGCAATAAATTAAAACAGCCAATTGACCTATTGTGCTTGTCTTTGGATTGTAGGAGGACACTGGAGTACCCAGAGGAAACCCACACAAGCCCAGGTAGAAGACGTAAACTCCACACGGAAACACAGTCACAGAGTCCGGGACCTTTTTGCTGGGAGGCGGACAAATGAACCACTACGCCACTGTGTCGCCCTCCTGCTGAGTTACTACACAACCAAATTAAATTAAATCTATAAACACACACACACACACACACACACACACACACACACACACACACACACACACACACACACACACACACA
>JAOUQZ010000047.1:883009-893537 GCA_028564935.1 Neosilurus hyrtlii
TATATATATGTGTGTGTGTGTATATATATATATATATATATATATATATATATATATATATATAAATATATATATATATATATAAAACCCTTATGGTACAAAATTAAATATTTTACACAATATTAAATTGTAGCTAAATTATTATATCATAACACTGTATAAACTATTTTAATAAAAAGTAAGATAATTGTAGACACAATTGAATATTTTTAAATGTTTTATTTTACAATATTTAAAAGTAAGTTTAAATGGTCAGTTTATTACTAATGACATCATAATCTTTCATAATACAGCAACTCAACGTGTGTAAACATTTTAAAGATAAGACTGTTGGGCGTTTACACCCGAGCGTCGTGGCTCATCAGGACAGAGCTTATCCCCACTTCTGTAGCATGAAGCGATTAACTCCTCCTGATGGCACGCTTGTCCATCACCCATTATTTTTACTGGTACCCATTTATACTGCTCGGTGGACTGAGGCACACTGGTTAAAAACAGGGATTCAAACCCACAACCTCTCGAACACAAGCCCAGCACCTTAACCACTTCACCACCAGAGCCACAACATTACAAAGCAGGCAAGAGAATCATCACAAACAACCAACAATCCAGTCAAATGTAATTCCCAGTGAACTAAACATCGCTAACAAATAACATTTATATATTTATTATAAAATTCAAATAGGAAATAAAACTGAAAAATACGCATTAAGGCAGCACATCTCACAAAAGATATGAAAACACACACTTCCTAAATGCCTTATTTCTTAAAACACTTTATAAAATAAATCTACTTTAAACGAATAAATAAATAAACAAATAAATAAATGCTTTGAATTATGAAAGACCTTTCTCACAAGGTTGCTGTACAAAGAATAAATAAATAAATAAATACATGAGGGGGATAAAAGGGGAAAGAAAAAAATAATAAGAAAAAGAAAAAAAAATCCAATAAAACACAAACATAAATCATTAATTAATAATTATTTGAATTTTCATATCTGTAAATGCTGAAGCTTATCAGTGGCACAATTTATTTATTCATTCATTTATTTATTCATTCATATTTTTTTATAATGTGTGTAGAATTGAGACATTTTAACATTGTAGTTAATGTAAAAATTAAATTAACCAACCAATAAAATGAATAATAAAATAAAAAAAAAATAAGAAAAAACATCATCCACTGAGGTATGAAATATTCAGACACCAGACATAAGTTCAGAACAAATAACAGACATTTAATTTTTACATGCGTAACCATTAATGTTAAAATATTTAATGTTATTTTTATACCAAAACATTAAATAATACAAATATATTTACCTTAATGATAATAAAGTAAAAACAAAGCAGTTAAGATGTAAAATCAAAACTCCATAAACCTTAAAATCTCTCTATTATCTTTCATTTTCAAAATTCCAAAACACTCCATTTATCACAAAAAATATTCATAATAATAATAAAAATAAAGAAATAAGCATTCTTAGAATTAAAACATGAAAGATATTTTGAGGGGTTTTATTTAATTTTCTTTTTTTTATGAAACTGAACTTTAAACACCAGAATTTTTTCATACAGTGATTTAGAAATAATTGTAATATTTGGAAAAACATTTTGAGTTAAACTGATCGAGTCATTAATTTTGAAGGAAGTCACTCTGATTTCACAGAGGGGCTTTTCTATAGTATCAGCTTCAATAAAATATGCAAATTCTATAGAAATACAATATTAAGACTAAAACTAATTAAGGGAAAGTAAAGACCAGAATTCTTTCCTATACTTCTGTGTATCAGGTGTAATGTAAAGTAGAACTCACCTTCAGAGAAGAGAACGGTGTCGGGAAGGTGTTCCTGATCCTTCACCCAGAGCAGGCGTGAAGATGTTGGGGTAGGACACAGGAGTAAACGCCTGTGATGGGGAGTTTCAGTGTGGTGGCATTTTGCAGAAGTAGACTTGTGGATGTGATGTGATGTGATGTGATGTGAAGTGAGTTCTTGTTACTCTTCCTGAATGAATCCTTGGTGAAAAAGTGCCATGATCTGCTGTTGGAGCTCTGCTGATGCTCGCTGGAGAGCTGCAAGCATCCCTCTGTGAAGTCTTCTCACTCACACTCTCACAGCAGATTTGGAGCTCAGCAGCTCTGTTCAAGCATTTAACTCTTTACAAACCTCAATCACGGGTTGCCAGATTGGACCTCAACACAAGCTTTTGTCCTACCAGCTGCATTCACTTTACAGTCCGTTGATGCTTTGTGACTATAGAATAAATAGTCAATATAATCTGCGTGTTGTGCAGTTACGGAAAAAATAATCATCACCATTCCAGACCATCACAAGGAAACACACCCATAGTCATTTATTGTCACATTTAACCCGAGGGGAAATTTTGAACATCCAATTAGCCTACTGTGCATGTTTTTTTTTTTAACTGTAGGAAGAAAACCGGAGTACCCAGAGGAAACCCATGCAAGCACAGGGAGAACATGAAAACTTCACACAGAAGCATCCGAGTTCGGGACTTGAACCCAGGACCTCCTAATGATTACATCACCATACTGTATAATTTAATTACTTACCAAAATAGACCAAAAGATAAATTATTTTAAAGAGTGATGTATGAAAGTTTTATCTATTTATTGTTATGTATATTTACTGTTATAAAGCACTGACACTGGAGACTCCTTCCATGAATCTTAGATGATATAAACATTTATCTTACAGAAACATTCACCTCATCATTTTTATTCACTAATATATATATATATATATAGAGTGCTATTTTTAATGAGATGTTACTATGGAAATGATACATCATAGAATAGAATAGTTTTATCTTTAAAATTTCAATTAAATCTTATATATATATATATATGTATATATCTTTTAAGGAGTTAAGGCGAATTAATCATTTTTCTCCGGCATCACAATAAAATTTTTTATTATATTTTATTATTTGACGAATTTACATTCAATATGTGTGTAAGCAGCACCACCGTGTGGCTGAAATCATCATTACATCTAAATGCTAAAATACTTCCCCTTATAATTATTCATCCATTTATTTTCGAAGCCGCTTAACCCTAATTAGGGTCGCGGGGAGGTTGGAGCCCATCTCAGCCGACTCTGGGTGAAGGCGGGGTTCACCATGAACAGCTCACCATATCATTGCAGGCCAACACACATACAACCATTCACGCTCCCACTCAGGGTTGATTTGAAACAGCCAATTAGCTTACTGTGCATGTTTTTGGACTGTTGGAGGAAACCGGAGTATCCGGAGGAAACACAGGGAGAGCATGCAAACACCACACAAAAACGCCCCGAGCTCTGGAGTTGAACCAGGGACCTTCTTGCTGTGAAGCAAACGCGCTAACCACTGCACCATTGTGCCCCCCTCCTCTACATAATAATAATAATAATAATAATAATAATAATAATAATAATAATAATAATAACAATAATAATAATAATAATAAAGTTTTATTATAAAAAGCGAGCATAATTACATTATTTGTTATATTTTAGGAAACATCTGTATGCGGATTTACATCTGTATTTAAAAAAATATTGCCATGCAAATACTTTCTGCTTCATCGTTCAGACTTTAATCTTCAGTTAGTGCTTAATGATTCAGTAAATCTGAAACGTATGCGAACACTTTAAACTATAGCAAGAAGCAGTGGGTTAGAAAAGGATATACTAACGGGAATGGTATTAGGCAAAAAATCCAGGGGTAGACAAAAGACTCAGTACACTGACAATGTGAAAAAATTAACTGGTATGACGTATCAATCATGATAAAGAAGAAGATGCTAACAAGACAAAGCACTGAACTCCCAACAGCCCTCCAGGTGCAGATTTGTTCCCCACTGCCCCTGTGCCTCGTGGTTGTGTGTGCTCACTACTGGTAAATACTGAGTTTAAGTTCACTGTTCAAAGTGTGTGTGTGTGTGTGTGTGTGTGTGTGTAAACACAGTGATTTGATCATCCTATTTAATTTTTAACCAAGAACATTTGGGCGGGACGGTGGCTTAGTGATTAGGACGTCTGCCTCACAGCAACAAGGTCCTGAGGAGTTTGAGTCCTGAGCTCAGTGAGGAAGTGTGGAGTTTGCATGATCTCCCCATGCTTATGTGGGTTTCCTCCAGATGCTCTGCTTTTCAGCCACAGTCCAAAATAATGCACATTAGGCTAATTAGATATTTTTGATTGCCCCTATGCTTGTCTTCACCCGTAATCAGCAGGGATGGGCTCCAGGTTCCCTGCGACCTTAATACAGGTTAAAGCTGTTCTGAAAATGAAATAAAATCTATCTAATCTAATTGGCCCACTACCTGGCAATAAAAAAAAAAAAAAAACTTATTCAGAGTAGATAATGCTTTAATCAAAGCAGGACACTTGCTTTTTACATAGTTTGTCATGGTCACTTGGAGCGGCGGTGTCGACATAATTATGCTTTAAAGTAGAAAAATAATAACTCTAAAATATACGTTTAGTTAGTTTTTCTAGTGTTTCTATGTGGTACATACTAAAACACCTTTATGAAGTGTCGCTAACTTACATTTCTGTGTAGTACGTATTAAATTCTGAATGAGAATCAGCTACACATCGTTTAACTCGGCTCATAGAGCAGTACTCACCTGACCCACTGCTGCCATGGTTAATACATGTGAATATAAACTATAATCATTTTCTTTTACTTTACTTGTCTTCACGTTTCCGTGTAGTATATACTTAAACAATTATTCACCTCAGACACAGTAGATGTAGCTAAACTGACCTATTTAGTGACATCCGCCTCACCTTTAGCAAATAATTCTTAATTATGCAGCGATAACACACCAATCAGATTGTTCCATTCCAGTGTAATAAATACTAACAGACATTATTCATTAAAACTATTTCCTCGTTCCTGATTGGTGGAAACCCACCAGCCAATTCATGGTATTCTTCCACTTAAGCCATCACCGGCATCAAATAAGCTGCAAACTGCATCACTGGCATTAGAGATGTTTCGCACGATTGGTAGGCATCACTGTTCATCCTCATAGATTTTATATAGGCTAGAGAGGTTAGTTAGTTAGTTAGTTAGTACAAATAATCTTGGTCAGTTACTACAATTTGCAGAGACCGGATTTGTCAGCAGTTTCTTTTCTCTCTATTTATGTTGTTGTAAATCCACTTTGGTATCCTTTATCCTCACCTTACCTTTCTATCTAACACCAGCTTTCAGTTTTTTTCCCCTATTCAGCAAAACCTCCACACTGTATCTCCTTCATCTGTTGCTTCCTGCACTTTATCTAATCTTCCTAACCCGGTCTCCTTTTCTTGCTTAATATTAGAATCTGCTATTGATTCTTTCCTCTCCTCACTCTCTGCATCTATGGATCTCCTCTGCCCACTATTTACCAAATCCAAGAAGACTCAGTGCCCTGCTCCTTTGCATTGGGATGTCCTGTGAAGCAACTGTAGACAACTTAGAGCAGCAGAGAGAGAGTAGAAAAAATCACAACTCGAAACAGACCTGGATTCTTACCATCTCTTCTATCCACAGACTCTTCTGACGTGACTTCTGCTAAGACAGCCTTTTACAAGAACAAGTTGGACGTTGCAAGCTCCAAGACCCTAATCAGTCTGGCTTCAAAGCAGCACATTCAACAGAGACTGCACTTTTGGCTCTCACAGAGAAGCTACATGCTGCCAGATCAGCCAAGATGTCATCAGTTCTCATCCTCCTTGACCTTGCAGCAGCATTTAACACAGTCAACCACAAGACTCTTGTCCATCCTCAGGAGTCTAGGAATTTGTGGTTTAGCATGGCAATGGCATTGCTTCCTATATGGAGGGTATTTACATCGTCTCCATGCAGACTCTCGACTAATGTTCCCCAGGGCCCAGTACTTGGTCCACTTCTGTTCTTCCTTTATACTTGGTCCCTTGGTGATCCTCACATGGGTTCTTATATCACTGCTATACAGATTACACTCAACTTGTCCTCTCTTTTCCTCCCAAAGACACTAATGTTTCTGCCTGGATCTCTGCATGTCGGGCAAGTACTTCATCAGGGATGGTGGCTCACCAGCTGAAGCTTAATTCCAGCAAGACTGAATTGCTGTTTCTCCCAGCTGACTCATCCCCACATCAAGATCTTTTTATCACTTTGGTCACTGCACGAAGCCTTGGGATAACCATGGACAATCGCCTGTCCGACTCCGCTCATATCGACAAACTTTCTCAATCATGTAATTTTCATCTCTTTAACATCCGAAGGATTCGTTCATATTTTTCTGCTAAAGCCAATCAGATACTTATTCAGTCCCTTGTCATCTGGACTACTCCCCAGGCTAGACTACTGCAACTCACTCCTGGTTGGTCTGTCTTTGAGCGCTACTCGACCTCTGCAAACAGAATGTAGCTGCTCGGCTTGGGTTCAACCTCCCCAAATTCTCCCACACCACTCCTCTGCTACACTCTCCATTGGCTTCCTGTAGCTGCTTGCATTAGATTCAAAACACGCATGCATGGCTACAAAGGCAAAAATTGACCAGCACTCTCTTACCTCCAAGCACTTATCACACCCCACACTGCACCGCGTTCTCTCAGATCCTCTAGCACTGCTAGACTGGTCTTTCCTTTTACCAAGGAACAAGCGAAGCATGCATCTAAACTCTTCTCTGTTCTGTCACCAAGGTGGTGCAAACGTCGTATGTGTGTTGGACCTGCAATGGACTGGCAAGCTGTTCAGGGTGTACCTTGCCTTCGCCCAGAGTCGGCTGAGATGGGCACCAGCCTCCCTGCGACCCTAATTAGGCTTAAACGGCTTAGAAAATAAATTAATGAATTCGGATTTTGTTTGATAGAGAATTATTTAGATCTCAGCAGCGTTCCTCAATCTGATTAATTCTCTCTCATTCTTTTTACCTCATGTGATAATTGCTTACTCTTCACCTAGCAATCTTGGTTTAGTGCTTGAAACAACGTAAAGTAACAAAGTAAACAATTTAAACTGAATGAATCTTTTAGTTTTCATCGCAGGGACACTCAGTGATATCAACCTCACCTTCGGCATTCAGTATTATATGCAGAATTTTCTATATTTTGTAAATTTCTGCAGAGATTTTGCATTAAAATGATTTTCAAAACCTTTCCATTTCGTTTTCGGAGTCTTCTGAAACCTCTAAATTTTTTTACCATGACACACTTCCACAATTATGTATTGTGGAGACCGAAGCTTGATATATCCGTCTTCTTACAATGAATTAAAGCTCCTGTGATTATCATTCTGTCCATTAAAACACCTGCTTTTTTCCTCACCTTTATTTATACTGCTTATCCTAAAAGGTTACAAACTTTTGCTATTCACAGATGAGTAATACTGAATCAATTTTAATCAGTAATTCAATCAATACGTATAATTTTTGGTTTTATTTCTTTCATTTGGGTTCTACAAGTGAACTATAAATAAGTATAACTATAAAAAGTTCAGAAAAACAACCAAAGACATTTTTTAATGACCTCAAAAGTTTTGCGATTTTGTATATTTGTACTGAACTTTTTAAAAAGTTTAAGATAAATTAAAACGTTTTCATAAATAAGTGCAGGTGTTTATAGGAAGTGGAGCTTGACACCCTTTTGACTCTGGTTCCTCTACTAGCATAAATGATGGTAGTAGCAAAGCTGAGCATGGAGACATTAATCAAACAACTGATTGTTACACTGATTTGCACGTTGTTTAATTTATTTTAACTTGTTAGCTTTATCTTTAGCCCCTAACCTTCCTCAGTCAAAAAATAAATAAAAATAGTGGAACCAGTGAGACCAACAAGAGGCAAAGGCTCGTCTCGTGCTGTTTCCACAGTGGAAGGTTTTTCTTTTCTTTTTAAATTTTTTTTTCTACATTTTGACCTTTAAATCATGTTCCAGTTCTATCGTTCTTCCCATGAGTTGGAGATAATATCTGGGGATTTTTTTTATTGACATTTTAGCTCATATAGGGGATTGAAGGGCCTGGCGAAGGTTTACGTTCTCCAAGCGATCTTGTTGTGGGATGTATAATGTAATGAGAGACCACTTAGCAATGCTCTTACATGAACAGTACAGTACTGTACAGTTTAAACTTCTAAAGATCTCTGGGTAAATAAAAAAGAGTGTAATAAATGTACAAATGTAAAGTTTCTGCAGCAGAAGGTCTTCTGTTTTTTCCTTCCTTTTCCTGTGCACACAGTCGGCAGGAAATATGAGGTAATGCCCTTCCTGTCTGTGCACTGAAGGTTTTTACAGTGTTTGCACAGTAAGAATAACAGAGATGTGCTGATTAGCTCAGGTCTTTAAAAGAAGTGAGAAGAAGTGAGCAGATTAGAGTGGAAGAGAGCTCAGTGGGTTCTTGCTTAAAAAGCTGTCAGACTTGCCTTGAAAATGTTTAATCCACTCAAAGGGTTAAAGGCTGCCCATACACACAAGCTTCGCACGCAAACACGCACTCAAACATTCAGAGGCACGCAATCATGTCAGCCTCCCACAAGGCCCCTCCTTCCTCCCAGAGTCTCATATTTCCTGTTGCGCCTGAGAGAGGCTCAGTAGGAGCACTCAGAGCTTGAATGCCAGGCCTGTTCTTTTCACATTCTTCGGTGCTTTGTGAAAACTCTGCTTCATTCAAACTGAAACAAAAAGTTGCGAAGCACAAGATGCTAATAATGGCTCGATATCTTACAGCTCTCTGGCTGCAGCTTTTTCTTTGCAGCTTTCCAAGCCCAGTGGAAGGAGGGAAGATATTGGTGATGCCTGTAGATGGTAGCCACTGGCTCAGTATGAAGATCCTGGTGGAGGAATTGTCTCGGAGGGGACATGAAATGGTGGTTCTGGTTCCTGAAACAAGCGTACTGATCAGGAGTTCTGATCTGTACACTGCTCATAGTTTTCAGGTTCCCTACACCAAGGATGACCTGGATAGCAGCATGAAGAAGCTGAAGGAGACCATTTTGAAACCGCCCGAAATTTCGGACTTATTTTTTAACATCCGTGGACTCCTTAGTTTCACCAGCATGCAGGTGAAAGGATGTGAGGCGCTACTGTATAACGAGCCTCTGATGCAGAAACTGCGTGAGGAACACTTCAATCTCATGCTCACTGATCCCTTCCTGCCTTGCGGTCCTATCATCGCCGAGGCTTTTTCTCTTCCTGCGATCTACTTCCTGCGTGGACTTCCCTGTGGATTGGATCTGGACGCCGCTCAGTGCCCGTCACCTCTGTCCTACGTTCCACGCTATTTCCTTGACAACACTGATGTCATGACCTTTCCTCAGAGGGTCAAGAACGTGCTCATGGCAGGAATCGATGCTGTCCTCTGCAGAGTGCTTTACGCCAGCTTTGATGAACTCACCAGCAGATATCTGAAAGCAGATGTTTCATATAGAGACATACTCGGACACGGCGCCATTTGGCTTACTCGTTATGACTTCACCTTTGAGTATCCGAGACCTGTAATGCCTAATATGGTGAGAATCGGGGGCATCAACTGTGTCAAGAGGAAACCTCTGCCTGCGGTGAGTGAATGACCATTCATTTCTTTTTATTGCAACTGAAATTAATTTTTCCTGAAGCTTTAATTAATAAAGCAGCATCATTCATTGACTGTCACTCATTTGCTAAACCGCTTAATCCTATTAGGGTCACAGGAAGGCTGGAGCCTATTTCAGCCCACACTGGGGTTTAAATCGGGGTACACCCCGAACAACTCACCAGACTATCGCCGGGCAACACACTCATAATCATTCCCACTCACATGCAAACCTGTGGGCAATTTGGAGCAGCGAGTTAGACTAATGTGCATGTTTTTGGATGTTACGTAGAGGAAAGCATGGAGAGACCATGAAAACAGCTGGGCCCAGAACCTTTTTCCTGTGAGCCAGATGTGCTAGCCAATATACCCCCCCCATCCCCCCACAACCACCACCACCGCCACCAGGTGCAGGTGGAAGATCAGCCTCTGTATAAAATCAGTGTATTTGCAGTGTCAGCTCTACACCTCCCTGTCAATGAGTTGTTACTATAGAAACATGAACGTGTTTGAATGGATATAAATCTGTGATTGGTGGCTGCACAAATGTCACAGCTGCGGTTATAGAAACATGAATTAACACCTCCTGACCAATCAGAATGCAGAATTCTACAACGCTGCTGAGAAAACTTATGCGGAGTGAATGTCTCTGTTGAAGCTCAGGGTAGCTACAGCATGTCTTCAGAGTGAATGAAAAGTTAAAAGAAATGTCCGTGAATAAAGATATAACCTGAAAGAGTAATGAGATAATTAATGACAGGACGTGTTTATGAATGCTGATGGACAGATTTTCTTTCCTTCCATACTGTATTAATCCCACAAGGGAAATTATTGCCTCTGCATTTAAATCATCCAAAGTGAGCACA
Organism: Neosilurus hyrtlii; assembly: GCA_028564935.1. NCBI lineage: Eukaryota > Metazoa > Chordata > Actinopteri > Siluriformes > Plotosidae > Neosilurus > Neosilurus hyrtlii. The sequence continues at coordinate 893,434 of JAOUQZ010000047.1, forward strand.
CACACATAAACTGTGTGAGTGTGTGTGTGTGTGTGTGTGTGTGTGTGTGTGTGTGTGTGTGTGTGTGTGTGTTAATCTCACTCTTGCTGTGTATTAAACATGTG